>JAKCPB010000891.1:0-108010 GCA_021442155.1 Cymbidium sinense
TTGCATGTATTTACAGAGACGCCACCCTCCACCTATAAATAGCCCCCTCATTCCTCATATGAGGGGCCAAGGGAAGAGAAGAAGAGAGAGAGAGCTCTAAAGATCCTCCAAGCACAATCGTCGCCACCGACCGCCACCCACGCCGCCACGCCGCCATCACCGCCACCGATCCTCACCGCCACCATTGTTGCCGGCCATCATCACCAACCACTATCGCCGCCATCGCCAACATCATCGCCAATATCGCCATCAACATTGTCTATTACTAGAATCGCTCCATTTCTCATACAATTGTAATCCCAGACGGAAGATCTTGTACTCAAATACACATAGTGGAAGCTTTTATCAAGGCCCCGTGGTTTTTCTCTTTTGAGGTTTTCCACGCAGTACCTGAGTTTTATTGTTCACTCTTTAAATAGTGTGTGCTGATTTCACAACAAAGCTAAGGCAAACTTTTACTCTACCAAGAATCGGTTTTCTAGCACGCAACAATATTTAATATTTTCTTGATGATATATTAAATATTGTAAGATTTGCATACATATCACACAATTCTTACGCATTTACATATCTAACATCTAAAGTTAGATATTTACTTATCTAATATTTTCTTATGCTTTAAAAAATATATTTTACTTTTTAAAAAGTGAGTTGTTGTGTGCTAGAAAAATCAATTACGGTAGAGTAAAAGTTTACACCTTAGCTTCTTTGGGAGTCCAAAGACACACAAGTATTTAAAGAGAACAATAAAACTCCGAATTTTTTACGAAAACCTCAAAAAAGAGGAAAACCACGGCCCAGCCCAAGAAAAAAGCTTCCACTATGTATCTTTCGTGAGTACAAGATCTTCCCATACGGATTACATAATTGTATGAGAAATGGACATAGCTTGCTAGTAATGACAATATTGATGATGATGTGTTGATGACAATGTTGACGAGGATAATGACAATGGCGGTGATGATGACCGAACAATGATCGATGATGGCGAGATCACGCATGATAATGAAGGGCGCACGGCGGTGGTTAACGACCGGAAGCAGACAATGTGTTTGAGGATCTTAGAGCTCTCTCTCTCTCTTGCTTGCCTCTTCTCCTTCAGCCTCTCATATGAGAATGAGGGGCTATTTATAGATTGAGGAGTGGCCTCAGAATACATGCAAAACCCGCACCACTCCACTTCATCGACGCTCAAAATGATCCCTTGATCATATGATGTATTTTGCATTTGAATGCTCAAATGAAGTCAATTGTAAGATCTTGGCTTGTTGGAACCGCCCGTCGAGACGCCGATTTGACTATAAACACTATATTTGAGAGCTATTTAGGATTTAACCGATATCCCAAAGTTTCCAAGGATATTTTAAGAGCTTGATCTCCCGCCAACTTCGATTTTGCTTTTAACATCAAGATTCGTGCTTCACTAATAGTATTTTAAGTGTCATATCTTGCCCCTATTTTGGATGACATTATCTCAATCATCCAAATATATATGTCAAATACTTGAAAATAGCAAATTCTTCAATGAAATTTGAAGGTCCATTAACCACATTTTGAGAGAACGATCTTCATGAGCACAATATTATGACTATGAAGGCAGCAAATGTAGTATGGTGCAAGATTTGAGGTTACACATCCTGCAACGGAACTAGTGGCTGAGGGCCGCATGTGGCTACGAGGTCATTACGCTCGCTCGCTGCATGGTGGGTCGCTGAACTGACGGCTAGTATCCAGCGAACGCGATCGGCTGGTCGCTGATACGCAAGGGTATGCGGGCGCTGAAGCCTGGTAAGAACGCTGACATAAGCTGGCTGCCAAGAGTCACAAGGCGCTGGACGCTCCGGTCGCTGCATCGGCATCCGCTGGCATGCGGGTTTACTCTGGCCGACGCTGGCAGCTGACTCTCGTGGCAAGCTATTGGCGGTCAGCGCTACACGAATGCTCACTGCGGATCATTTTCTACCATTTATGCCATTCGCTGCACGGCCTCTATGCACGAGTTTTCGAATGATGGTTTTTGAGCTTGAGTTTCCGGTTTTAATTTTATCCTTTTGCCTCAAGAGGTTCATAAAATCCCTCTAGGCCAAGAAGGCACACACCCTCTAGTCTTCTTTTTCGAGTGAGATTAGTTCTGAGTCGATCAGCCCTGCATTACGGGTCGCTTTTTCCTCAAAGAGGCGCCAACCTACCTCGCTTGACACGTTGAGGGGATCAAGGCCCACTATTTACGCTTGTTCCGCTTTTCCCTCGAAAGAGGCGCCAACCGCCTCCCTGCCCGTTTGAGAGGCGATCAAGGCCCACCAGTTCACATGGCCCCTCGAAGAGGCGCCAACCGCCCTCGGACCGCCCGGTTTGAGGCTATCGAGGTTCCAACTTTTCTCGTAGAAATTGATTTCTCAAACTTCAATGGATGATTCTTGATAACCGAAGATGGGGAGCTGTGAACCATCGCTCAAACGACTCAAAAGTTTGGCGTAATTTATGAGCATCATCGAGAGGAATATCTTCTCTTCTTTTTTTCTTTTCTCATATGTATGTGTATCCTTTTGTCGATCGTAAAAAATTTTATAAAGCTATCCGTGAGAGAGTCAAAAGGAGTCAAGTATGAGTGAGTTTTACAAAAATTTCGATTTTTTTTCATTTCTCCCTTTATTTATTATGTATTTTCACTGGGGATGGTGAAGAAAACCCATAGTGACTGGACGATATACCATCCATCGTCATCGATAGTTTAATGGTGTTCCAAGTTTTTCTTCCCTAATGAGTTGGTGGCCATTGTTGCCAAAAGTCCGATCGAGCTTCACACTCCGCCGGTACTTTACGCTTCAGATGATTCTCTGCGGATGGATTCCCTTTGGCTCCTGAGTTGATTGAGATATTCAAAATATGTGGTGTAGCTTTGTCACAATTTTCATTTCGAGCTTTAATGGTCATCGCTGGTTGGCTCGCCTTCTTCGAGAGCTGGTGTTACTTTGAACATCAAATACTTGTGGAATGCGATGATTCACATGTGATACTGTGGACGGTTTTTATCTGACTATAAAGAATTGGATAGAATTTTAGACGGATCAATCTAGAAATTGGTCTAATGGATTCTTTTTTGTGAAAAATGAGTGGGGCCTTCCTGAGAGATGGGGAAGATTGAATGACCTTCCAGATCCATTGCTGATGTCGGAGAATGAGATCTTGGCAACTCTTAATATCTCGATGTAGAAGCTTCATGAGTTACGCCACACATTGGCAAATATATAGTTGAAGATAGAATGTTCAAGGTTGGCCTTTCTATCCGTGGAGATCTCATTCTTTCCACTAAAGAGGTCAAAGGTGATGAAAGGTCTCCTCATATTCATAGGGTTCTTTCAAGAAGCTCCACAAATCGTGGTGGTGGCAATGTTTCTTCCCTAAAGAAAAAAGAAGACAGCAAGTGACTATATCATATATCTCAGGAAGAAGATGTTCGCCCCTACTGAGAGTTTATTGTTTCAACTCATGATGGGGAGTTCATTTAAGCCGCATTCTCGAAGAGGTGTTAAATCACATATGTACAAGGCCAACGAGCATGAATTGGTGTTGTCTTCCATTCTTTCTTCTTTTCTTCTTCTTTTCTTTTGTGTAATATTTGATGATTTTTTTTTATAGGTAACTCAAACATTAGGCGATGGCTCATTTGGGTGTCACTTTAGATGAGTGGAATGAATTTGTGAAGATAAAATATCAAGGCGGTAAAAGATGAGTATTAAAGCCAAAGAAGTGGCGACTTTGGAGGATCACCGACCGGGTGCGAATCGAAGCTAGAACATGTCGACTTCTTTCTCCGTCGAGGTGGAGTGCACTCGTGATGAGCTGATTGAGGTGAGGATAGAGACTCGAAAGAGAAAAGACTCAAGGCACTTGGGAGAAGAGAGCTCGAACCGAGAAGAAAGCATGTGATTTCTAAGCATATAATGTCGAAGCAAATGAAATCTCCTTGAAGGCGTGGAAGACTTTAAAGTCCCTGGCTTATCTCGATACCAAGACCATGTTCGAAGCTCGTAATCATATACTTGATGTTGAAGTGAAGGACTTGGAGCACCAATGTTTAGAGGAGGGCTTCATCCGAGGGTTCCTAAAAGGAATCCTTACATCGCAAGACCGAGCTAGTATTGAGATCTCTCCCGCCAAGTATCCAAGACTCGTCATCGTGAGATGAAGGAGTTGAGAGTGAGTCCAAGGAGTATCTCCTGGTGAGGAGGATGTTGATATCACCAATCGATATGATGTAGCATCACTTGAGGATGCATTTTTTTATATGTATTATTAGTGTGTATGTAATCTTGATTCTTTCTTATATCATCATGTTAATGCTATCAAAAAAATTTTATTATAATGCTTATTTTGTTTTTACCTATCCGAATAATGTAATATTATTCGACCGACGCTAACCTCAGGATGAGGTCAATTGAATCCACCGTGATTTTTGACCTATCCAGGTTGTTTGTCTCACCGATGACGCTTAACCTGGGTGGAAGAGGTCGTGAGAGTCCACCAAGGACCTTTTGACCTATCCTAGGTTGTTTGTCGAAGTCGCCGATGAACTCGGAAGAGGTCGAAGTAAGACCGAATCCCTGGGATTGATCATGTCTCGAGATAACGTGAGTTGTATATTTCAAGTGAGGATTAAATGAAGAAGAAACAAGTTTGTAAGAAGAAAGCTATAAATTCATTACTCGATAAGTTATACAATAATAAGACAATTTTAACACTGATATGAGTTTTAAGAGAAAATGATAACAACAACAACAATAAGTCTTTATCCCACTAAGTACTACACAAAGAGAAATGATAAACCAGACAAAATAAAAGCGATAATTATGCAAGAGAATTACCGATAATATTTTGAGATTCTGTTCCAAGTTCGAGGTAAAGTTTTTCCTCTCAATCCTGAGCTTGAAAGTTCTGCTTCACCATACTATAACCACATATGGACCATCCCAAAGAGGTGAGAGTTTATCAGATTGAGGGCCTTTGTCAGCCTTCGAGACTTCAGGACCAAGTCACCGAGATATGGGACAAGGTTTTACTCTTCATGAAGTGACGAGCTACCCTTGGTGATGGGAAGCTCAAGTAGGTCATGTCACGAGTTTCGGGAGTAGTCCGTGTGTCGTTGAGTTTTTCTTCATTACCACATGATCGAATAATTGAACTCTTGGACTTGGAACCCGATATCTCGATATAATACTTTTCGTGAAACACAAGTTATATGTCTCACCACGGGTGCGATGCGCGGTAAGCCCAAAGAACATTAGAAAGCTCATCAACCCATTGCCCCTCAAGAAGTGTTTAGTCCTTTGAGTATAATCCCGCTGGTAGCTTCACCCATTAGTTTGAGGATGTGCTACATGATGCAAATGAATGTGAAGATCTTTGCAAAAGGATGTAAAGACTTTTCCAAGAATTGGGTTCCGTTGTGATGATCTTTGCAGAAGATCAATCGACATACTATATTTTTCCAAACAAATTGTTTAGCATTTGCCTCCATAATTTTAGCAGTGGTTCGCTTCACCCATTTAGTGAAGTAGTCGACGGCTAAAATGATGAACTTTCATCCTCATGCTATCTAAAAGGTCCCATGATATCAATCCCCATCGAGCAAAAGGCCACGCTTTGAATGGATGAGAGCTCAGATGCATGTGAGGGAGGTTAGAGTGCAACCGACAACTTGCACTTTTTTTTGTGAACTCCAAGCCTTGTTTCATCGTAGCCAATAGAACCCTTATCTTATAATTTTAAGGGCTAACGCCTTCCTAGGTGTTCTCCACATATCCCCGAGTGAACCTCTTAATGCATCGTCTCAAGGTGAGAGACATTTGAGGTACGGTCCAGAAAGCTCGCTTGTATAGTTCACCTCATAATAGTAAAGTTTGAAGCTTGTCTTCTGAGATGAATTAGGTTGGGTCTTCGTGAAGAGTTCCTTCTTGTAGAAAAGATGATGAGGTCCATCCACCTAATGTTCCTTTATCTCATCAATTGCTTGAATTACCCATGACCCTTGGATACTTGGAAAATATGTATTTCTTCAACATGCCTTCTTAAAGATCTCTAGTAGTAGATGTAGCAAGCTTATGAGAGTGTCAGTATTCTTCTCTCTGATGTGAATGATTTGATGTGTCTTGAAATGGGCAAGAAGAGACTTCACCAAGTGGAGGTATCAGGTCACCGGGATTATGAGTATTAAAGTTTCCTCAACTTGGGAGGCATAAGTTGAGAGTCAGTATCACTAAGTTTTGAGCTTCACAATGGCGAGTCTCAACCTCCATGAGAGCCTCATATTCACCATATTATTAGTTGCGTGGAAATTTTAAAGTCCATACTCTAAGGTATTCTGGGAAAATAAGTAAGATTCCCGCACACACAGACTCAAGCTCCATCAACATAAAGGGTCCATTGAGGAGACGAAAGGCATGTAGAGATAGTTCATTTGAGTTGGGCATTCCACTATAAAGTCATGAGTACTTGAGACTTTATACAGAGTAGGTAGAAAATTTATATCAAACTCTCCCAATACGCACCATTTAATTAACCTCCCGATGCTTCGTTTCAGGATGGCCCTTAATGGTAAAATGAGTGTAAACACCGATAGATGAGCTTGGAAGTATGGACGTAATTTTCGGAGAAAACTAAAGCCGATACCTTATCTCGCAAGTGGATAACGACTTTCTATATCAGAAAGAATTTTGTCGACATAGTAAATTTGTTGTATCCCATTTTCTTCTCGCACTAAAACCGAGCTTATCGCATGGGAAGAGACCGAGATATAAGTATAACATCTCACCTTGATAGGCTTGATAGGGGTGGAGATGCTAAATACCCTTTAGTTGCTCAAAAGTAGATCGACATTCATCACCAATCGAAAATTATTATTTTAGCTCCCTTTAATATTTTAAAGAATGGCAAGTATCTATCCCTTAAGGGCTAGAAGGATAACGCAACAATTCCCATTCAAATGTTGAACTTCCTTAATATTCTTCGGAGGAGTCATATTTTTGAGAGCTTTGATTTTCTGGTCCTTATCCCACGGTGGGTTACCATAAATCCAAGAAATTTTCCCGACGTAACCCCAAAAGCACATTTGGTCGGGTTGAGTCGCATGTTATAACGTCGAAGAAGGTTAAAACATATTTCTAAGTCAGTAATATGTTGTGATTCTTCCAAGCTTTTCACTAACATGTCATCCACATATACCTCCATCAGGCGCCTAATAGTCTTTAAAACCTTATTCATAAGTCATTGATAAGTAGTACAAGCATTTTTAACCCAAACATAACTTGGTAACAAGATAAACCTCTTTATATGTTTGAAATGTTGTAGCTTCTTCATCCATTGGGTCCATTTTATTTGGTTGTAACTGAGTAAGCATCCAAAAAGCATTTGATGTCCGATGTAGATCAACCAATTGATCAATTCGAGGAAGAGGAAAACTATCTTTCGCAAGCCTTGTTAAGGTCGGTAATCAATACACATTCTCCATGTTCCGCTTTGTTTTCTTAACCATGACAACATTTGCTAGCCATGTAGGGTAATGTACCTCTCAGATGAATCCGCTGAAACTTCTTCTCAATAGCTCAAAGTGCAAAACTTCGGATGATTGGTATGAATGTTGGATCAATCTTGAGGGAGTGCATGATCACATTGGGTCGCACTGATATCCGCTGACTCCAAGCAAGATGTCTTGATTGCAAGAAGTCTATGTATTTTTCCTTTGTTCTTCGAGAGCATGGATCCCACTTGCACCGCTCGTGGTGGTTGGTCATCGATAATCAAGAGCAAGTCTTCTACAGAAGCTTTCGGTACTTCTTCATCTCAAAATTAAAATCTTCTCAAGGTCACATGAAGCTTGTTTGGTAACATGATTGCACGTTGATTTTCACACACCCTAACTCCAACGGGAGTTGGAAACTTCATCTTAAGATGAGATACTGAAGTGATTGCACCAAAAATTGATTGGAGGGGCCTTCCAAAGATGATGCTATATGTAACTGACTTGACCACCATGAATTGGATTAAATGAGTCACAGGAAATTCACCAAGGACAACATGAAGGGTGATTGTCCCTCACTGCATTATCAAACCGTATAATGGTCCCCAATGGGAGCTTTTCCCAACCGCCCATGCTAAGAAATAGTAAAATAAGACATCAAATAACTCTCATTGTCAATCAAAATTCTTAACATTATAGCATGGGTCACCATCCGGCCGATGACAAGTGGATCTTAATGAGGAACACTCCTTCTAAGTCCGAGTCATTAAAAGTGATGGAATGATAGACTTCTTTAACTCTTGAGATGGTAATGAGAACTTGATTAGATAATATTGGTCCTCCTGCAATTATTTCAATTTCTCCAAATGTTTGATGATTGTTTTGTGTTTCTGTGATGATTGTCCTGGTTGCCCCCAAGTTGGAGGTATGTTTATTTGAGTCGATTGATTCTTCACAAATCGACGTAGATATCCTCTTGAATGAAGCCTCTTTTCTTCTTTGAGTTGTTTGCATGCCTGGTAGTATGTCCCGACTTGATGGAAGTGACAATATTGCTCTTGATTTCACGAATTTGGTTTGATGGATGCGGCCACTTGATATTTTCTTCATCTCGAATAGCCATTAGAGGTTAACACGAGATGTGTTGATGTATTCCTTTTTGCGTGGTTCCTCGTTGATATGGGTGGTGAAGGAGATCCGACGCACTTGCTTCTTTTGATAGGGGCGGTCCGCATTCCACAGGGTGCTTTTACATATTCTGTAGATTGCTCAAATTATTTGCGATGGGCAATAGCCTCATCGTGAGAGATTTGTGCTTCCACGATGAACCAAGTGGCATATGGCGGGTCTTAGTGTGGCAGTAAAAGGCCACGGAGTCCTCAAGGAAAACTCCTCTTAATAGTTTGAATTACACTCAGGTATTTGGAGCTTCTAAGGAGAACCTCGGAAGTATTCCTTAAGTGATTCACCCTCATTTTGAATGCGGAGAGATGGGAGGAATCTTTAATGATCCTCCGGTTTGCAATGTGCTACAAAAATCTTGGCGAGTTCATCAAAGGTATGGATGGATTCCCTTGGAAGGGAGTAGAACCAAGTCGAGCTTGTCCTTTGAGGTGCTGGAAAGACCGACAAAGCGTGTGTGGCTCGTTGGATATGCATGATAGTCTTAATGATTGATGTGTTCATGTGTGGGTGTCATCAGGAATCAATGTTCTGAAGCTTGAAACCAGAATAGGATGTTGAAGAATAAACTAAAGGTGAGATTCCTCATAGCATGGTGAGGGAAGATGATTTCTATCTTGGAGGTGAAATTCTTGCATTAAGCGTCATACGCACGTATAACATGACGAGTGGGGTCAACAGACGAGAATGTGCTACCGATAATTGGTGGATTAGCAGTCGGTTGAGCTGCACGTGATGGATGAGTAGAACTAGCGATGTCAAGGAGATCAGCATCACGGTTTCTACGCGGAGGAACTTTAGTGTCAAGGAAATTAGCATTTTGATCTCCCCCGGCTAACGATCGATCTTGGGAGAGATGTGTTTTCATGATAGTGGTAGCATTGTGTTCCTAAAAGTCGGATCATCTCATTTGAGACTCTTCCATTGGCCACGATCTTCTAAAGAGATTTACTGCGCTTCAAACGTGGCCTATCGAGGAAGTGAGGTAGAAGGTTGGTGTCTTTGATTCAAGGATTGGTTTGAGTGGCGGAGTTGGAGGCGGGAGGCTCGTTATTCTACAGTATTAGCTATTGGCCATGAGGTGTTCACAAGAATTGTGATTGAAGGGTTGTAAAATCCACAGTGTGCCAAACTTCGTCTTGAAAAACCGGTTGTGGTAGAGTAAAGTTTACTTAGTTTCTTTGGGGATTCCACACAGGTATAAAAGAGCAATAAAACTCAAATTTTTTGAAAAACCTCAAAAGAGGAAAAACCAGGCTGTAAAAGCTTCCACTATGTATCATTTGGTACAAGATCTTCCGATCGGATTACAATTGTATATGAAATGGACAATGATTCTTGTAATAAACAATGTTGAATGATGTTGACGATGATGTTGGACGGCGTTATGATGTGATATGTGATATGTGATAACACGATAGTGGTGGTGTGATGACAACAATGATCCTGGTGGGGTCGGCGGTGGTGGCTGATGGCGGTGGTTGACGGCCGAGTGGGCGATTGTGCTTGGAGGATCTTTAGAGCTCTCTCCCTCTCTGCTTGCCTCCCTTCTCCTTCACTTGGCCTCCCCTCATATGAGGAATGAGGGCTATTTATAGATTGGAGGTAGCGTCTGTAAATACATGCAAAACCGTACCACTCCACTTCATCGGACGACTCAAAATGATCCCTTTGATCATATGATGTATTTGTGCATTTGAATGCTCAAATGAAGTCAGAATTGTAAGATCTTTGGCTTGTTGGAACCGGCTCGTCGAGACGCTCAATTTGACTATAAACACTTCATATTTGAGAGCTATTTAGGGATTTAAGTGATATCCCAAAATTTCTAAGGATATTTTAAGAGCTTGATCTTGACCAGTTTCAACTTCGGATCAGCTTGCTTTTAACATCAAGATTCGTGCTTCGATTAATAGTATTTTAAGTGTCATATCATGAGTGATGATAATATTTTTGATGTAATATTAATATTTAGAGTGTTATATATGTAAAAATTAATAGGTGTTAAATATGTAAATAGATAAGTATTGTTGGTATGTATGTAAATCCCTCTTAAATATTTAAAATACATGTATTTCATAGTTTTTAGGCCTAATATATTAATAGTAAGTAGTATTTCACTCGTGATTTATCTATTGTTATCATATAATGACCTTAATAAGCATTTCTTCATATAATCATTTTTGTTAATTTATTATTTAAACATAATTATTGAAATCAATTATAAAATGAATGTACATACATAAATTTGTTCAATTGTTTCTTCTAAAGATAAATAAATTTACCTATATCTAAATTATTTTTTAATTCACTTGTCAGCCTTAAAATTAAATAAACATTCTTTTATTTTGCTTTAGACAACCATATTAAATTTGCATTATCATGTACATTCTCGTATCTATATGATAGAATTACCTTTGTTTTAGTAGCAAAACTATAAGACTTCTGAAATAATAATAATAATAATTGATCCCATCTTATATTTTCTCCAATTGATGGACATTTCAATTACGATAATAAGATCAAAGTTGAACTTTCTTAGCCTCTTTTGAGGTCCAAGTTATAAGATTACCATAGTCACCTATATTGCATTATATTTATGTAAGATTCATAACCAATATGTTGAGTCCCTATATAGATCTATTGAGGCTAATATCTTTTATTATAATATCATAAGTCCTAAAATGCAATTCATTAATAATAAAGTTGTTATTAATGAGAAATAATATGTCACTTTTAATAATACATAAGTCAAAAATTGAAAGAATTAGCTCCTCTACAGATGCAACATAAATGGATGCCATGGAACAAAAAGATAAATTCAATCTAAATAATCTAGTCTTAGTCTATGGGAGCCACATTGAGAAAAAGCATGTAATGAAGAGGGAAAATCGGTATATCAAAGATTTTATTTCTAGTAAGGTCTTCATTTGAAGGTTCTAAAAGTAAAATGTTTTTTTAAATAATTTAAACCTTGTCCATGAGCCTATCCAAGGAAAGATATGCATCAAATATAAACAAAAATATTGGAACCCTCTAGATTTCACCCTAGTGAATGTTGTGGCATTGAGCTAGAATCATAACTACATGGTTTACATATGATATATTCAATGAGTATTACAAAAAGTATATATATATATATATATATATATATATATATATATATATATATATATATATATATATATATATATATATATAATTCTCTAAAGCAAATAATATACAATTGAGAACTAAAAATAATATTTCCATTATTAAAAGATTTTTGACATTGATACATGAGTAATACATAAAATTCATCCTTTTTATATATGGGGATGATGCTAATTGTTTTATATATAATGTTTATTTAAATAGCGACCATTTCTAGGCATAATAGTTCACTAACCCTTAAGGTCAATCAATTAGGAAGAACCACCTATGCATGCCTACTTAAGTAAAAGGGGCCTTCCTAAGAAGGCTTGAAATTTCTTCCAATCTTATGGTGAGTCATAATTGGACATTGAACATTAAAACTAAATTTACAACCCATAAAATTTTAAGTTGGACAAACCTATCATGAGCATGTGTCATATGGCTTAAGTAAAGCATAAGATGCTAACATGCTTGCAATTTCTCTCATACAAATTATCAAGATCTCCAAATTAAACTAGGCATTTCTTTCCTTAGTAGTCTAATAACTAAGGAAAATTCTCAATAATAGGTGGCTTAACTTTAAGGGTGGAATAACATTAGCCACAAAGGCTACGGAGTATAAACTAGATTGAGTTAATGTCATAAATGTATTATTTGATTTGTTCATTAAGTCTTCCATTAACATATCATGTCACCCTTATTCTCATTCAAAATTTTCTTAATCAATAGATTAAGTCTTTATTGAATTCTTACCAAGTCTTTATTGAAGGCTTATTAGTCTAAAATAATAAATGAAAAGTTCAAGTTGATATTATGATGGTGAATAAAATTATTATCTTGATGATTTTAAATCTTTGTAATTGTCATAAATAACTCATCATGACAATCTAAATTTATTTAAGATATGATTCATAAAAAAAAATATAATGCATGGCTCACCTTCACTCAGTCGGATAGCTTCTACAAACTTGTAAAGAATCAATATATCTTAAAATAAACTTATAACCTTTGAAAGAAAGAGGGTCAATAGGTGTAATATTACATGTCCACCAACTTTTAAAGCCTAGGATAAAATTATAACATGAAACAAGTTTGGTGATTAGCAGGGCACCACACCATTAATTTGGCACTAATGACTATATCGAACTATAACCACATAATTTTGAGTCATCAAAGACTAGTAATAGTTAAGATATTTTATCTTAATTTTAAATTTGAATTAGATTGGAGCATTTCACACAATCTATAAATGTATTTACTCATTTCTTCATAAACTTCATTTTTTTTAAGATAATGTAGTCACACGTAATAAAATAAATGTTACTATGAGAGAATTGCTACTTTAAGCAAATGATAATGCTCTTATCTTAATCATAGTGAATGAAAAATCATTCATCCGAGAGCTTATCATTTGTAAGTATTTTATAAACTATTATATATAGTCAACCTTTTTATGATTTATCGTAATAATAAGTTCATTATTGAGAAGCTCAATATCTACAAGCTTTTAATCAGGATCAATAAGTTTTAGTATTTATCTAGTTTTAATCAATATGCTTATAAAATCACTTTTTAAATTAGATAACTCCTTTGTAAATTTGGCAAGTGCATCTACCATTCTATTTTAAGCATTTAAGCATATAGTTCCATAGCATGACTATTAAACTCAAAATTTTTACTATTAATTTTATTTAGCTATATCTAAAAAGGTAATTTTATAGATGGTATGGTATGATTCCTAACTATAGTATAATAAAATTACAATCAAAATTAGTTTGAATAAAATGAGATTATAATGAACCACCTTTCATAAGGGCCACAACATCAACATAAATTTCTCTGTTAGGCAATCCTAGTTCTTTATAGTTAAGACTTTCTCATATAAGAGATTATTATTAAAAGTGGAATCCATATGAATATGATGTGTAATAAAGAAATGAATAAAAGTTCAACCCATCTTATATAGTTCATTATGGAACATAAGTAATATAAAATTATAAAAGTATTATCGACTTAAGTGTTTCATATGGAAAAACTTCTAACATCCATCTAGCAAAAAGATCAATTAATTAAACTTTTACTAAACTAAAACCAGGATCTATAAAACTTAATTATTATTAAACAACTTAAAACTTACATGATTGTCAAGCTAAACACAGAGGAAGAATAAGGAAGCGGAGAGAAGAATGAGGAAAGAAAAACTAAGCACAATACAAAGGCAGAGCTCCATATATAGTGGAGGTAGAGAAAACTTTGCTTAGGTTAAGCAAAGGTACAATTATTAGACAAAATTATTTATCATAAAAAAATGTAACAATTTTTTTAGTGGAAAGTTACATTATTTAATTAGATGGGATTATTTATGAGTTGTAAAGATTCTGGTGGAGATAATGTCATCTATTTTGATGTAAAGTAAGCTCGATGATGGAGATAATAATGCATTCTTTTGTCTTTGTAAAGGCAAAGTGGAAGCAATAATTGTTGCATAAAGTTTGGAATCTATTAATTTCTCCATGGATTCCAATTATCGTAAGAGTATGTATTAGATGTGATAGGGTGATTAAACACCTTGGCGAGTTGATTCTCGTAAATCTTGAGACTTTCCTTATGTTGGATTTCATTCTCATGAAGGTAACATCTTTTGATGCTTTAAACACCTCATAGATAAAATCAAATTTTTTGAGGGATCATTAATTCAGAATAAGCTTTAATAATAGTTTTAATTTGTTTGAGCTTATCCTCAGCGTTGATTGAATTCCACCATTTTAATAAAAATTGTCTTTGAAGGACCAGTTGATTAAATGGATCCTTCCCAAGAATAACGTTCGGCTCAAATCCATGAAATTAAATGAAGAAATGAGCAAGATTTTGCCCTCATTTTTTGGGATTAATAGCCCTCATTTTGGGGCGCTTCCATCCATTCATTGATGACCTCTTTGATTGGATCGAAGAATATTTAATTCGCTCCAAAATAGTTCTGTCAAGAACCATGAAGATCTTTGTTGATATTTGTTCATTATGAACATCCATGAATGTCTTCGCTTTTCGTTGAGAAGAAAGAATGCCTTCATCATAGCTTGCACATAACACCAATAATTTATGCCATTTTGTCTTAAATTAGTGGAGGATAAAAATATTTTCTCTTGAAATGGAGTTAGACCCCATTTGATGAAAGATCTTTTATAAAGCATTTGCTATACAAAATTATATGGTTCTGATCACGTGATTAATCTCAACACACTTTAATTATGTTAAGATTTTCATAATTTTCTCTTAGATTAGATTCAAATGGGAAAGGATTGTTTCCCAAATATCTTTCAAATAAGCCCATTATTTATTGAATAATGGGATTAATTTCAATATTCTATTTTATTTCTTTAGAGAAATAAATAGGTTCTTATCGATATCTTTTAGGGATGGTGTTGCTTTAGATCTCACCTTATCAATCAGTTGAAGAGGATGATGTACCATATAGATATGTCTTAAATTGATCATGTCCCGTTGAGTTGATGGATCTTTCCATTAAGATACGGCGACCTCCCCGAAAAGAGTTACCACCTCGGTTAGAAGGAGGCATCTTTTCATATGGGGTGATCCACCCCTGATCATCCCTGCAAGAATTCTAGGGTTAGAAAATCAGGAAGAGAATTTTCATTACATTTGATGAATTCGATATCAAAATCAAAGACGGACAACTGAGCTTGTCATGATGTAAAAATTTGCTTAAAGACTAAATTTTTTACATCTTTGATCAATTAAATATTTGGAGAAGAAGAATAGTCTTAGAAGAAAATGTTGTTGATTTAATAAATCATCTTGAAATTTAGATGTTTTTACGAAAGCATTTCCAATAATGGTACTTTTTTGAGTGGGATTCCATCGTCCAAACAAAGCTCTAATTATTCTTTAGAATTTTTTCATTATTTCAGAATACCACCATAGCCTTAATCAGAGGCACCGGTTTCAATAATTTTGAAACTGTCAGGATCAGTAAGGTTAAGGAGGAAGATTTTAACCCTTTCTTTAATTTTATCGCCATGGTATGAATATCAGACCATGGTGGTGGAGTCTTTTAATCACTGTCAAAGAGGTCATCTTTGCATTATGATAAAATCAGCCTAACTCTAAGAACCTCTACTAGTTTTATCTAAATAATATCAGAAATTTGTTAGCAAATTCAATACTTATTAATTATAATAGAAGCATTGGATATATATGCCCAAAAAACCTTACTTATTTGAAATAATTTTAATTTTGGCTCAAAATAACTAAACCATTTTTAAAATTAACCATTTAAATGTTTTTAGATGGTTAAAATGTTTTCAATAGTATTTGAGAAAAGAACATCATCAATATAAATAAAATATATTTAAAATAATCTTTAAATATATTATTCATGATATGTTAAAATTTGTGCAGAACCAAAATGGCATTACATTCCATTAATGTCCAAGAATATAGTAAAAGCATTTTATAGCGATCCAATTCTTTTATTGATCAATATCGATTTTAAATCAAATTTTAAAATATTTTTGCATTATGCAATCTATTTAATAAATCTTTTATTAGGAATTGGATATCTAATCCATTTTAAAACTTTGTTTAGCTTGTAATTTTACAAGTCTCGATCTCCTCTTTTTTCTATCATTACATAGAATGCGATGCTGAGGAGTAGATTGCTTCTCTTCTTTAATAAATCATAATCTCTTTTTACATAGGTAGTAATGCTCGTTCATTTGACAAGGATGAGCTTTGTGGGAATGTCTCATTGAAATTATCAATGTATGGAGTTCCACTAAATGAGTCTTTCTTTCCAAAAAAGCAATTGGGTTGTCACCACAAACTTTTTTGAAATCTGGTTGGAGATAATGATTAATTTTCTCCTTTATCGGGGAGAAATTTTTGTTTAAGAGTTAAATCACTAATTTTTCTTTTAGATAATTGATATGCATGTAAAACATTATTAAGTCTATTCATTTCATTTATGATAATTTCTTTGGATTGGTGATAAAGCGAAAATGTGATTTCTTTATTCCAAAGAAAATCTTGAATTCGTATCATCAATTCTAGTGATAGGCATTATTTTGAGAAAAGGAGTTCTCATAATAATGTTGTGTCAAATTTTTGACTAAAATAAAAGGCATTTGAATACAAACATTATCTTGACATGACAGATGATAATTTATACTTAATTGTAAGATTCACATGCCTTTTTTAGCTGGTTTTTCAAAATATTTAGAAGGAATTATTCTTGTATATAATTTAAATCACACCATCAACTAGAGCGGTTAAATTTGGTAAAATAAATTCTTTATTTATAATTAATTTAATGGAAATATACCATTTTTGGTATATTTCTTAGAATATTTTGAGAAACGACTTCTATATTTTCAAATGAATTGGTCTTGATTTAATTTCAAGATCCATAAGGCGATATTCATTGCTCTTGCTAATTTTTTATTTCTTTGAACTTCTAATTTTAGTTTCTTTAATTGATTTTAATTCCTTAAAGAAGAATAAGAGAAGATGAACTGCGATTCTTAAAATACTTATGGAGTATATAGGAGGCTTAATTAAATTTTTTCAATTTATCTTTCTTCTTATCATTAAGAAGATTTATAATTTTATCACGAGTTGAATCATCTTCAACTTGCTAAAAGTTTAATTAATTGGTCCTTTTGCTCGTGGGTGAGACATATTAATAATATTTTTAATAATCTATCTGTGACTTAGCGATTAGATTTATCAAATCGAGATAAAGATGAGGATGAAGTATGTTCTTCTTTCTTGATTCTTTTGAATCGAAGTTGTAGAATTTTCATGGGGTTTATTTAACCCTTCATCAATCTGAAGTTCATTTAACTTCTTCTTGACCATACATCTGTTAGCATAGTGACATGACCACATTTATAACATTTTATTTCTCTTGTCTCTTTGGTTTTAGAGGGATGAGAGTGCTTGTTATGCATGAATTTCTCATTATTTTATGAGATTTTTCACGCTTAGGAAAAATCTTTTATTTTTCCTTATGTTTGAAGGCGATCACGCGGAATTGTTTTTCACTTTCAGCGGCGTTCTCTTTTCATTTGATCTTTTAATTTAAGATCGAGTAAATAACTAATCTATTTTAATACATGCGAAATAAGGTTTCCATATGTAAGTGTTTCATATGGAATGGTTCCATCATAAAGGCGAGAGAAACCTTAACCATTTGAGCAAATAGATTGGGAAGGCCTTCAATGAATTTTTGTTTCCAATGAAGGCTATTGGCATCATAAAGTGTCATAACGCGTGCTAGAAAAATATCCTTATACCATCGAAAATGGGTTAAGGATGGACATCTTAATTTTTGGAGTAAGGAGCGAGTTTTTTCTCCTTGATCTCCAATGGATCTAGCAAAATGATCTATAATTGTTTGAAGAAGATTATAGATAGAATTTTCATTAGGTTTTTGCTGTTCTTTTGGAAGATCCTTAGTACTTAAGTCAATTTCGCTAAGGAGGTCTTCCCTTTGAGGAATGAGAAAATTATCCCACCATCCTTTAGAGTTCAGAATCACGAAATGATGGCTCAGTGATAATATGAGATTTTTTTTGCTTGATGTCTTGATTGAGCAGCAGTAGCAAACATAAGCATTTGATGAAGGGTATGAATGATTTGATGTTCAAAAAGTCCATCAATATTCCATTCATATAAAGAATCTCCATCATAGGAATTTCCTATGAAATGAGTATCTTCCTCAAATAATAAATCAGGAGGTGTTGGTTTTTATAATAATGTTTTTCCAAATTTTTCTTGGGATAAGAAAGTTTTTGGATATCAAAGGAGGATGAGGATCTTGTAATTCTTGAAAAAGGTTTGAACTTTTCAATTACTTGTTGATCAATTTGTCGGATCGATTTGGTTGAGGATTCATTTGAATCTTCATCGATTGGCTGATATCTTCAAGAGCTCTACATACTTTTCTCTTAAATTTAGAATCAAATTCTGAATGTCTTCAGAAGAGGGTCCTAACTTAAGAGCCAGTTTAGGAGGTGGTTGGATAAAAGGTTTCACAAATGGGTTTATACTAGTAGAAGCTTTCTTTGAAGCTTTGCTAGTTTCAGGGATAGAAACCTTTTGTTTAAGCATCTGATCAATTTTAGACTCTAGGCTAAAAAGATGATCAGTGATTATTTGAAGTATACTATTACTATAATGAAGTTGTTTAATTATAGTAATAAATTTCTTTAGAATTTGTGGATCGAACTTATTTTTTTTTTGAAAGCTAATTCTAAGGTTTATCATCCACCATTTTGCAATTGATGGAGGATAAGATGCTTTCAATTTTTCCTTGCTCTTGCTTTTTTTTGGTAGTTAAAACACAACTTGAGATTGAGCATAATAAGCGCAAAACCATGCTAAAAGGAATAGTTTCTTTGGCTTGACTATTTCTTTCTCTCATTTTCTCAAAATATAAATCATTTTGAGATTGGTTTGAAGTAAAACTTCTATCAAGTATGAAAGTTATCATACTTTGGTTGGAAGTATTCCTTGAACCTCTCTAGTCTTAGAACCTATTTTGTAGCTCATAAGACTAAAGTTCATTTCGTGATGGAGATTGATTTTCTCTCACTGGATGATAGATATGATTTCTATTTAGGCGAATGGCCTTGACCGATGGTTCAAGAGTTTGAGAACCATCCAATCTAGACTTCACTGAGGTTTCAGAAGGGATAGAAACCCTAAGAAGTGTGATAGATCGATGAGGGTTGAATCTGACTTCAACATCGCCATCAACCGTTTGAATTATCTGATCAATATCTTGATTGATGGACGGTCTTGGTGTGACCGCAGATGGTATGGTCCATGATTCTGGAAATACCATCTCATTCCATTTAATCACTCTGTTAGTAGCAATATGAGATGCTAACAGATTTGTTTCGATTAGAGTAGTTCATTCTGAACCTCAACTCTAGGATTTAAAGTATTTAAAACTCAAAATGGATTCTAAAAAATTAAAGCAATAGCCGTAACCCGGAGGAAATCATAACCATAAAGCTGTTAATATAATTTTAGAGCTTCAAAAAGATTTATATCATAAAGAGATAAACTTAATTTAGGAAAGGTGTTGAAGTAAACCCCGCTGCAGGGTCTTCCACAATACTCAAGAGATTGTGCCCAATGAAGGCATCCGCCATCTCTAAGATCAAATTATAGAAACATTTAATCCTTTGAGGGTTAAGGGATTAAATGCTATCTGTATCATTCTAATATGGATATACTTGAAGTCTTGCATATATCTATGCAGGTCTTCATGAGTTAATAGATAGATAGTTTTGTCCATTTGATCTACAATAATGGTTTGTTTTACGATTTTCACCGAAGATTTTCCCTTAAAATCAAAAGTTTCAAATTTATAAATAATAGTTTTATCAATTTTGGGGAGAGACCATCTGTTCAGGTCTTCTTCATTCAAGGGGAACTCTGCCATTTCAGAGTTCTTGATTAAATTATTATTCCTTCTAATCGTTAGAAAGTTATGTCCGACCTAAGATGAAGATGCCATAGAGAGGGGAGGAGAGAGGAAGACGATGAAAGTGGTAGTCTTCATCTGAACACATAATAAGGACTAAACTAACCTAGTTCTAGGATCTATAAAACTTAATTATTATTAAACAACTTAAAACTTACACATTGCAATCAAGCACAGAGGAAGAACAAGAGAGAGCAGAGGAGAGGAGAAGAGAGGAAAGAAAAACTAAGCACACCGAATACAAAGACAGAGCCTCCATATATAGAAGTGGAGGTAGAAGAGAAAACTTTGCTTAGTGATGTAGGACACAGGTGCTTTTTATGATATGTTATTTATTACATCAATAATTCTTAAATCCTCATGAAAGAGTAATGATAAATGCTCACTACTATTGAGCACATTCATAATATTATAAATTTAGTGAAGTTGAAAAGATTTTGATTAAAGTTATATTAACCACACTGGAGATATGAATCTTATAAGTGTAAAGAAATAACTAAAAAGTTATAAACGATCTAACCTCAGAATATTTAAAATAACCTAAGTAGGAATAAGTTGAAGTCAACCTCTAAACAAATTCATCAGGAGATCGCATTCATTCCTTAAGTCCTTCTAAGGGTTGTGCCTCACACAAGTAGTCCTCACACAAGAGGAAAATGCACAAAATAGTAAAAGAAATTAAGAAGGTATCTTTTATTCCAAATTCAAGTACCAAGCATTACAAGAGTCTCCCTATTTATAGGATTGAAAGAGAGAGTTAAGAATACTCAAACCTAACTCCAAACTCAAACCTAACACCATCATAACTACACCTACCACCACCTACTATCAAACCTACCACCATTATCAAACCTACCACTCATTTCATACCTACCCAAAGTGTCATAACTACTACAATGACTCATGGGCCATGACATAAGAATAGCTCAATACATATAAGCTCAAGACATACAAAATATAAAAGCCCAATAATACATAACTTAAATTATAACAAAAGGCCCAATCATGATTTAAGCTTTATGATGATGACGCCGATGACGGACGATGATGCCCTCAGACAAGACTCGATTAAAGGATTCTCCTCCTGGAGAATAAAAAATCCAAGTACTCTTGTAATAATTGTGAGTCTAGTTGATGTAACTCATCAAATGTAAGCCATGAATCTTCAAGTGGAGAAAGACCTTTCCAACTAACGAGAAACCTTGAGTGCCTCCATCGATGTGATGATAACTGATCTTTTAAAATTTGATCCGATGTGATCTTAAGCGGCGAGATGGTATGAGGTGATGAAGTATGAACCGCATGTCGCATATTTACGAGGGAATAGTGTCATCCGTTTGCCCATGGTACAATGTTAAATCTGATACATTAAATATTGGAGAAATTCCGATTCATTGAAGATCTATTTCATAAGCATTATCATTTATCTTCTTTACAACTTTATAAGGACCGATCTCGAGAGTTAATTTTTAAGAGTTCCTTGGAAATCTCTCGGGTCTAACTTTAACAAGAACCAAATCTCCCTCATTAAATTTTACATGTCATCTATGTGCATCAACATTAGCTTTATATTTATCATAACTTAGAGTAAGTTTTTGTTGAATTTCACGATGTAAATCATGCATACTTTATGCAAATGAAGATGCAAATGCACTAGTCCTATATGTTACAGGCAATTCAACAAGATCAATTAGTTTTCTTGGATCATAACCGCATAATATGAAAAGGACTCATACCGGTTGACCTATTAATTGAAGTTATAAGCAAACTCGCAAGAGAAGAACTAGGTCCCAACTAGTAGATGAATCACTACACCCAAGTAAATTTCCCAAGCTTCTATTAACAACTGCTTGTCCATCCGTTTGAGGGTGGTTCAGAAAATAAGAGTTTTGTGCCAAGTTTTTCCATAAAGTTTTCCAAAATAGCTCATAAATCTTACATCACAGACACAATTGTCTTAGGTAGTCCATGTAAACTTCTCACGAAAGAAAATTGTCGCTATATGTAGGCATCGATGTCTTATAACATGGAATGAAGTGTGTCATTTTAGAGAATCGGTCAACAACTACTAGGATAGAGTCAAAACACTCATGGTTTTTAATAATGTACATATTCTACTTAAGGCATCTGCAACTTTGTTCTTGACACCAGATTTATGTTTAAGAATAAACGTATATTCTTGAAGAAATTGAACCCATTTTGCATGACGAGAACTAAGTTTCTTTTGGGTATTTAGATATTTAAGCGCTTCATGATCAGAATAAAGTATAAATTCTCGAAAGAAGATAATGTTGCCAATAACATAAAGTTTGGATGATAGTACTCATTATGTGGAATATCGCTGACGCTTCATTTAATTTTTCACTAAAGAAAGTAATAGGATGACCTTCTTGTTTAAGAACACCTCCAATACCAACTCCAGAAGCATCACATGATACCTCAAATACTTTGTCAAAATTTGGCAATTGTAATATCGGTGGACTTGTTAAAAGTTCTTTAATTTTAGAGAATGCATCAAATGCCTTTGCCCAAACAAAGTCTCCTTTTAAGATATGAGTTATCGGGGCCATAATTAGTGCTAAATCCATGAATAAACCTTCAATAAAATGTGGCTAACCCATGAAAACTACGTGCATCATGAATTGTGGTTGTAGGCCACTCTTGAATAGCCCTAATTTTTCGGGATTAAAGATGCCATCACAAGAAACAATGAATCCTAAGAAGATCAAGATGTCATAAATGAGTATTTTTTAAGTGAACATATAGTCTTTCTAAGCACTTCAAAGACTTGTCGTAAAATGTTTCTCATGATCGCTCTTAATTTGACTAAAATTAAAATATCATCAAAGTACAACTAACTAAAATTTTTCCAATGAATGACCGTAAGATATGAGTCATCCAAGCATAATATTCATTACAAACCATCTTTATCTTGAATGCATTCATCACCTTCTCTCATATGAATTTGATGATATCCACTTTCAATTTTAGAGAAAACTATTGATCCACCATTATATCAACATGTCATCAAGTCTAGTATGGGAAACCTATACTTAATAGTGATTTTATTTATAGCATGACTATTCACACACATATGCCAACTACCATCTTTCTTTGGGGTAAGAAGAGGTGCACCGCATGGAGATAAACTTTCCCATTCTTTTGATAATAAATCATCAACTTGTTGTTTTAGCATGTTCATTTCATTCATAATGACATACGTAACAAATTTGGGAGTGATGATCCGGAATTAGCTCTATGACATGTTGGATACTTCTTAATGGGGAAGCTCACTAGGAAATTCTTCAGGACAAATATCTTGATATTCCAACAAAAGTTCACATACTTCAGATGAGAATGATTTAACACAAGGTTGATTTTCAAAGGATAGGTCAACTAATGCAAAAATGATATTCCCATTAATCTCTTGTTGAAATTGATGTTTATTAATAATATGTAGGGATTTCTTTTCTATGGGTGAGAAGAATTTTGGGGTTGAAGAGTGACCTATGGAGTGACTTCTTTAAGTTTACGAGTTTAAGATAATTCTTACCTTGAAAATTAAAAGCATATGTATTAGACGCCCATAATTTATGACATTCATATCAAAAAGCCAAGATCTACCTAAAAGTATATGAACAACATCCATCGAAAGAACATCACACCAAATTTTATCACTATATTCTCCTAATTGAATGGGTACAAGACAACGTTGAGATATAGAGATAGAGGTCTTATATACCAAGCAACCTTATAAGGTGGGTGGGTCTGTGAGCTTCATCCTAAAAGCAGAGATAGCAATAACATTCATGCAACCGCCACTATCAATGATTAACTTACACGCCTTTTCACCACTCTTAAAATAAGTGTGGAAAATTGATGTGCCTCCAATCAATATTAGCTCATGGGATTGCTAACACACAATGCATAACAGCTATATGAGACTCATCTAATGCTTCTTCCGCATCACTAGCTTCTTCACAAGGGTCAACTGTAATTTGATTATCATTATTTTCATTTTGTTGATCCTCATTTTCATAATCTAAGTGTAAGTTTTGATGAGGACAAGTACTTGCATAGTGACCAATTTTACCACATGTAAAACAAGTAATGCTAGAAGTCTTAGAGCTAGATGTTCCCACTAAAGCTTTTCCTTTTGTTTCACTAGGTCCTTTAGAAACTACTAAAGTAGGAGGGTTAACACGCAATTGAGAGTTGTTTGTAGATGAAGTTATGAATCGCTTATAAGGTTGTGATCTAAGATATTGTTCAACTTGAGTCGCCACAAATGCATCCTCAAGAGAATAAATTTCAAGTTATCATTTCATTACTATCGCCAACCCGATCTAAATCTAGAGATTGTGTGGTGATCCTCTCTAACATCACAACGGGTCATCAATTCATCAAACCGTGTCATATACTCAACAATAGTTAAAGATCCTTGTTTAAGCATAGTCATTTCATCCATAAGTTGATCATGAAAATTTAATGGTACATATTTTTATTTTAAAATTTCTTTCATCTCATCCCAAGAAGCAGGTGGTTGTCCATTGTTGATATTGTGTGAGATTAACCCAATAAGTCTTAGCATGACTAGTTAGTTTCATGCGCAAAATGGAACTTGTCTTTCTTCCGACATGGGCATCCAATCAAAATATTGGTCCATGTCTACTAACCAATCTAAGAAAATTTTAGGATCAAGTCACCATCAAAAGTAGGTGGATCAATTTAACCCTACGAATAACATCATCATCGTTCTCTAAGTGTACGCAACAAAAAATTAAATAATGGCTCTTTGTAATGTCGAGGATAATGCTCATAAGGAGTTCGATGAGCATAACCTTCATCTTATCTTAATTGTCTTTCTATTTGATGAGGTGGGTGAGGAAGTACCTCATCAAACTCGGATATTCATTAAAGTTGTTCCTATATAACTGGGGTCTAATAGGAGAATGTGGATGAGGTGGGAGAGGAAGAGGAACCGATCAACATGATGACCTTCTCTCTCTTGAAGTTGGTGTTCTAGGATTGGGTTAGTTTGGTGAATGTGTTGCCTACCAACTTTTGTTCTAAGGCTTCAAATCTTTTGGAATTCATTAAAGGTTTGTTGGTGCATAAGGGTAAGCATTTTCTTTTTTTCTAGTAAAAATTCATAGGAATCATATTTTTCATCTAAGGATTGATCTTGATATCTAAGACCACTACGATTTGACATGATGATATTCTTTCAAAATATTAATATAAGCAAATACTTAATTAATAATTTTTTAAAAAAATGCAATGTAATGAAATCAAAGACACGATTAAAAGTAAGTAAATGCTCTAATTAGATAAAAAATTTTGTATGATTTTTTTAACAATGAATTGCAAGATTACTCTAATGCAAAAAATAAAACTCAATACTAAACAAGATGTTCCCAAAGAAATATACTTACCTGATACCAAATATGATGTGGACACGTGCTTTTATGATATGTTGTTTATTACACCGATAATTCTTAAATCCTCACAAAAGTAATGAAATGCACTAATTGTATTGAGCACATTCACAATATTATAAATTTAGTGAAGTTGAAAAGATTTTGATTAAAGTTATGTTAACCACACTAGATCAAACTTATAAGTGCAAAAAATAACCGAAAAGTTATGAACGATCTAACCCGTATGTGATTTAAAATAACCAACAAAGGAAGCAGAATAAGTTGAAGTCGACCTCTACAAACAAGTTGTGGAGATCGCCTTCCTTAGAGTCCTTCTCTAAGGGTTGTGAGCTCACACACTCAAGTAATCCGTCACTCAAGAGGAAAATGCACAAAATAGTAAAAGAAATTTAAGAAGGTATCTTTTATTCCAAATTCAAGTACCAAGCATTATAAGAGTCTTCCTATTTATAGGATTGAAAGGGAGAGTTAAGAATACTCAAACCTAACTCCAAACTCAAACCTAACACCATCATAACTACATCTACCACCACTTACTACCAAACCTACCACCATTATCAAACCTACCACTCATTCCATACCTACCCAAAGTGTCATACCTACTACAATGACTCATGGGCCATGACATAAGAATAGCCCAATACATATAAGCTCAAGGCATACAAAATATAAAGCCCAATAATACATAACTTAAATTATAACAAAAGGCCCAATCATGGATTTTAAGCTTTAATGATGATGATGTCGATGACATGAGTGATGATGCTCGCATCAAGACATTAAATGTGCAATTATTAGATTTTATGAGGGTAAATGTAACATTTTCATGGAAAGTTACATTATTTCATGATTTTATGAGTTGCAGATTTATCAGATAATATCATTTATTAGATAATACTTTCTTTGTAGGCAAAGATAATTGAGAAAGAATCTAATTTTTGATTCCACGCTGACAAGATATCGCAGATGTAGATATAGTGATTAAACACATTAGTTAATTTAGTAATAGACATTTTATGATTTTAAGGTAACGTTTTTGATGCTTCAAGTACCATCAATGATACAAAAATTGAGGATCGTTATTCTTAAGCTTTAATAATAGCTTTAATTTGTTTATCCTCAACGCTGATTGAATTCCACCATTTTAAAATCTTTTGGACAATGATTAATGGATCTTCCAAATTACGTCAAATCATTTGTAATGAATGAGCAAGATTTTGCTGAATTATTTTGGGATTAATAGCCTCATTTTGTGCTTCCATCCATTCATGAAGCTTTTTATCGAAATATTTAATGCTCAAAATAGAATTCAGATCATTGGAAGATCTTTGTTGAAATCTTTGTTCATTATGAACATCCATGAATGCCTTCACTTTCATTGAGGAAGAATCACCAATTTGCAAAATAATTTATTGCTAAATTAGGGAGGATAAAATATTTTTCAATGGATTAGATTACTTTGATGAAAGATCTTTTTTAATTTGCTATATAAATTATATGGTTAATCATTAATATGATAAACACATCATTGTGATTTTTCTTATGTTCAAATAAAGAATTTTATTATTTATCAATAACGAGGATTATTTCAATATCATTTTTTGAAATAAAGTTCTTCATGACATCTTTTGATGGTGTTGCTTTAGATCTCACCCTTTTTAACCATAATGAAGAATATTTATATGTCTTAAGATCAAATCAACATCGAATACCGAATTCCATCAAAAAATAATTGTTACCATCTATAAAGGCATCTTATGATGATGATCGTCTCTACAAAGAATTCTTAGAAAGAGAATTTTCATTTTGATGAATTTATCAAAACAAAACACAAGCTTTTGCCATTATTTGTTTATAGACATTTTTTACATCTTGATCTATTATGTATTGATTGAAATCAATCGAAGAAGAAAATATTAATTTAAATCATCTTGAAATTTGATATGCTGAAAGCATTTCCCTTTTAATAATAAAGTATTTTGCTAAGTGGGATTCCATAAAGTGAACTAATTCTTTAAAATTTTTGTTTCAAATACCATTGATCGACAAGAATACAAATCATCAGACAAGAAAGAAAAGATTTTAACCTTTTTTAATTATAAGAATATAAATAATGGTGTCTTAATCAAAAGCACTACATTATGCTGATTGTAAAAATCCACATAGTTGGCTCTAAGAACCTCTAAGGTTTTATCTTAATATATTTTGTTTGTAAATTCAATACTCTAAATTGAATAATAGAAGCATTGAATATATGACTCAAAACCTTACGCTTTGAAATAATTTATTGGGCTCAAAAATAACAAAACCATTTTTCAGATTAAAATATTTTAAATGATTAAAATTCTTTCTTATTTGAAAAGATAAGAACATCAATATAAACAAAGATATTTAAAATAATAAATACAAATTTTTTTAGTCTACATTATCATTAATGAACGATCTTCTTATTTTCCATCTTAATAAGATTTTAAATCAATTTTGAAAATATTTTGCATTATATTTAATAAATTTCTTTTATTAGAAATATATAATCCATTTTACTTTATTGAGGTAATTTATAAAATGCCTTTTTTCAGATTTCATTATAATGTCCCTTAGGAGTAATAAAGAATGTTCCTCTTAATAAATAATTTGCTTTATTAGAGTAAGATAATGCATGACAAGATTTAGCTTTAGTGAGATGTTATTTTCATTAAAATTATCATGACGGAGTTCCACTAAATGAACCTTTCTTCTAAAGTAATGTGTCCTCACAAACTTCTTTTAAGACAATTTTTTCCTTTGGGAGAAGAAATTTTGTTTAAGAGTTAAATCAATTTCTTTATTGGATGATATGCATGTATTTTATATTGTCATTCATTTCATTATTTAATTTCTTTAAGATTGGTGATAAAGTAATCTTTTATTCCAAAAGAAAATAATAAATTTTATCACTTAGTATTATTTAGGAGAAGAAGTTAAAATAATGTCAAATTTTGACTTAAAAGGCATTAATAAACATCATCTTGACAATGATCAATTTTATACTAATCAGAGATTCATATGACGCTTTAATGTGTTTTTTTCAAAATATTGTGAATTATCCTTCAATATTAAATGCTCAATGTCATTGTAGAAAAAATTTGATAAAATAAATTTTTTATTTATATTAATTTAAATATACCATTTATATTGCTTTGAATATAAAGAAACTGCTTTCAAAGAATCGTATGTTTCAATGATCTTAATTTAATTCAAAGATCTATAATATCATTGATTTTACTTATTCAACCTCTATTTGCTTTAATATTTAAAAAAGTTGAAGAGATGAACTCTTAATCATGAGTATATAGGAGGCTTTAAATCAATTTTTTTCAATTTATCTTTCTTCTTATCATTAAGAAGATTTAATTATCATGAATCATCTTCAACTTGTTTAATTAATTGATTTTTTCTCATGAAAGCGTATAAAGAAAACATATTAATTTTTTTGTTTCAACAGCAAAGAGATTTATTAGAATTAGATGAAGATGAGGATGAAGTATTTTCTACTGCATTCTTTTAATGAAGTGTGAAGAATCTTCATTATTTGTTTCAATCTTCGTATTAAGTATTCTTCATACATTAAATTAGCATAAATTAGCCAATATTTATAACATTTTATTTCTTTCTTTCTTTGTCTGAACCAAAGAGATGCTTAAATTATGCATTTTCTCACGTTATGTTTATGAGATTTTTCACGTGAAAACAATCTTTTCCTTATGTTTGGAAAGTGAGACATACGAGGATTGAATGAGAATTCAAGCTATTTTACCAAGATCGTTTCTTCATTTGATCTTTTAAAGATCGAGAAAATAATTCTATTTTAATAGAGATATAGATTATATGTGTTCAATGTAATTTCCATAAAATTATAGCTTCTCAAATAGATTAAGGTCTCAATGAATTTTCAATGAAGCATCATCATGTCATAATGTCAGAAATGTATACCATATCAAATGGGTTAAGAATGGACATCTTAATTTTTTGATTTTCTGATCTCCATTAAAGAAAATGATCTATAATTGTTTTTTTATTGAGAAGCCATTATAGCTTTTGGAATATCCTTTATTTCTAAAGAGGTCTTCCTTTTTGAATAAAGGAGAAAATTATCCACTGAGTTCCAGAAAATAAAATGATGGAAACAATATAAGATTTTTCGTAATGAGATTGAACAATAAAAGCGAACATATCTTCAATAGGGTATGAATGATTTGATGTTTGAAAATCCATCAATATATTTATACAAAGAATCTCATTAGAATTTCATGAAATGAGTATCTTCTCAAATAATAAATCGAGGTGTCGCTTTTATAATGTCAAATTTTTCAGATAAGAAAATTTTGGATATCAAAGAAGGATGAGAATCTTGTAATTTGAACTTTTTCAACATTACTGTTGATCAATTTGATGATCGGTGAGGATTCATTTGTTCATCATTGGTCATCTTTCTCATACTTTTCTTTAAATTTAGAATCAAATTTTGAATGTCTTGAAGAGGTCCTCAATAAAAGTTTAGAGGTGGTCATAAAGGTTTCACCAAGTTTGTACTAATTTCTCCTTTTCTAAGTGTAAACCTTTTGTTTAAGCATCGATTTTTGATTACAAAAAAGATGATCATCGATTATTTGAAGTATACTATTACTATATGTTGTTAAAATAATAAATTCTTTAGATTGATAACTTAAAGGCCATAATCTAAATATCCACCATTTTTGTAACTAATGGAGGATAAGATGAATAATTTTTCTCAATTTGTCATTTTTGGTAAAACAAAGATTGGATTGAGCATAATAATAAAATCACGAAGGAAACCTTATTTATTTCTCTCATTTTCAAATATAAATCTAAAATTTGAGATTGGTTTTCTAGTTTACAACAAGTAAAGTTTATTTTTAAAGAAGTATTCCTTGAACTTCTGTCTTAATAATTTTGTTTCATTAAGACCAAAGTTCATTCATGGAGTGGGAGATTGATTTTCTCTCATGGATGATGATATGATTAATTAAGGCCCTCAATCGATGGTTCGAGTTTGAGAACCATCCGATTTGGACTTCACCGAGGTTTAAGGGATAGAAACCCAGAAAGTGTGATATCGACAAATCGACAACATCGCCATCATTTTTGAATTATCGATCAATATCTTGATTGCCTTAGTGACGTAGATGGTATGGTCCATGATTTGGAAATACCACCTCATTCTATTTAATCACTTTGTTAGTAGAGAATATTTGTTTGATGAAATTCGCTATTGAATAACTTTCTGAACTCCAAGATTTAAAGTATTTAAAACTCGAAAATGGATTCTAAAAATTAAAGCAATAGCTTCAGAACCTGGGAGGAAATAATAATCATAAAGCTGTAAATGTAATTTTAGAGCTTCAAACAGATTTATATCATAAAGAGATAAACTTAAATTGGGAAAGATGTTGAAGTAAACTGGCCTGTGGCAGAGGCTAGTCTCCACAACACTCATAATAGATTGTGCCCAATGAAGGCATCTGACATTTCTAAGACTGGCTAATATAGAAGCATTTAATCCTTTGAAGGTTAAGGGCTTAAATGCTATCTGTATCATTCTAATATGGATATACTTGAAGTCTTGTATATATCTATACAGGTCTTCATGAGTTAAATAGATAAATGATTTTGTCTATTTGATCTGATAATGGTTTATTCTTCACCAAGATTTTCCTTAAAATCAAAGTTCCAAATTGATAAATAATAGTTTTATCAATTTTGAGGAGAGACCATCTGTTCAGGTCTTCTTCATTCAAGGGGAACTCTACCATTTCAGAGTTTTTGATTAAATTATTATTCCTTCTAATCGTTAAATTAGAAGTTATGTCTAATGAAGACAAAGATCCCATAGAGAGGGGAGGAGAGAGGAAGACAATGAAAGCCGTAGTCTTCATCTGAACACATAATAAGGATTAAACTAACCTAGTTCATAACTTCCACCCAAAAGTATTCCAGACAGGCAACAAAAATAGGACTTACAACCCATATCCGCAGGGATTTATGGCCATTTGCGATGAAGACGGATTACAAACATGGAAAGTTAGAATAGAGTACAGGTTAATCCAGAGTATGAGATCAAAGGAAGAAAACTTCTAACATCCTCCCCCCCAAGGGATCACCCAATCCATTGTCCCGAAACAAAGCGAACTAATTCTTCTTTAGAATTTTGTTGTTGTTTTAGAATACCACCGTATGATCAGAGGCGCCAACAATTTTGAACTGTCAGATCGAAGGTTAAGACAGGAAGATTCTTAACCCTTTCTTTAATTTTACACCGCCATGGTATGAATATCGACCATGAGGTGGAGTCTTTTAATCGTAAAGGCATGAATGATACATAGCATTTAAGCTTAACCCTCAAAGGATTAAATGCTTCTATATTAGCCGCCTTTAGAGATGGCGATGCCTTTATTGGGCATAATCTCTTATGAGTGTTGTGGAGACTAGCCTCTGCTATGAGCCAGTTTACTTTAATACCTTTCCCAATTTAAGTTTATCTCTTTCTGATATAAATCTTTTTGAAGTTCTAAAATTACATTTACTCTTTATGGTTATGATTTCTCCCGTGTTCTCAAACTATTGCTTTAATTTTCAATCCATTTTGAGTTTTAAATACTTTAAATCCTAGAGTTGAAAGTTGTTCAACCAAATGAACGAACTACTCGATCAAATAAATCGAAAGATCTCATAGCTACTAACAAAGTGATTAAATAATGAGGTGGTATTTCTAATCATGGACCATACCATCTACCTCACACCAAGACACCCATCAATCAAGATATTGAGATAATTTAAATGATGGTGATGTCAAGTCTAGATGGTTCTCAAACTCAACCATCACGAGGCCCTTCCCAAACAAAAATCATATCTATCATCCAATGAGAGAAAATCAATCTCCCACTCCATCTGAAATGAACTTTAGTCTTAATGAGCTATAAAATTGGTTCTAAGACTAGAGAAGTAGTTCTGAAGGAATACTTCTAGCCTAAGTACGATAACTTTTGTACTTGGTATAGAAGCTTTACTTCTGAAAACCAACGGCTCAAAATTTTAGATTTATATTTCAAGAAAATGAGAGAAAGAAATAGTCAAGTCAAAGAAACTATTCCTTTTGTCGCTTGATTTTGCAATTATTATGCTCAATCCGCTCAAGTTGCTGTTTTGACTACCAAAAAATGGCAAACTGAGTAAGGAAAATTATCAAAACATCTTATCCTCCATTACAAAAATAGTGGATGATAAACCTTAATTAGCAATCTTCAAAAAAATAAGTTCGATCCATAAATAAAGAAAATTTATTATTATAATTAAACAATTTAATTATAGAAGAGTATACTTCAAATCATCACCGATCATCTTTTATCCTAGAGTCTAAAATCGATCGATGCTTAAACAAAAGGTTTCTAAATTAAAAAGTTTTTAGAAAGCTTCTACTAAGACAAAACTCATGAAACCTTTATCCAACCACCTCCTAAACTTGCTCTAAGTTAGATACTCTTCAAAAACATTCAATTTGATTCTAAGAGTATGTAGTCTTGAAGATATCAATTGGATGAAGATTCAAATGAATCTTCAACCTAAACTGATACTGATCAAATTGATCAACAAAGTATTGTTGAAAAAGTTCAATTCATTTTTCAAGAATTACAAGATTCTCATCCTCCTTTAGATATTCAAAAACTTTTTTATCCTAAGAAAAATTTAGAAAAATATTATTATAAAAAATCAACACCTCCTGATTTATTATTTAAGGAAGATACTCATTTCGTAGGAAATTCCTATGATGGAGATTCTTTGTATGAATGGAATACTGATAGATTTTTTGAACATCAAATCATTCATACCATTCATCGAATGCTTATGTTCACTATGCTATTCATTCACATCAAGCAAAGAAAAACCTCATATGTACGAGCCATCATTTCGTGATTCTCCGGAACTCAAAGGATGATGGGATAATTTTCTCAGTCTCAAAGGGAAGACCTCCTTAGCGAAATTGATTTAAGTACTAAGGATATTCTAAAAGAACAACAAACACATAATGAAAACTCAGTTTATAATCTTCTTCAAATAATTATATATCATTTTGCTGGATCTATTGGAGATCAAGGGCAAAAAAGTCACTCCTTACTCCAAAAATTAAGATGTCTATCCTTAACTCATTTTTGATGGTATAAGGATATTTTCCTAACACGGGTTATGACACTTTATGATGCCAATAGCCTTCATTGGAAACAAAAATTCATTGAAGGCCTTCCCAATCTATTTGCATAAAAGGTCAAAGCTACTCGCCTTTGATGGAATAATTCCATAAAACACTTACATATGGAAACTTATCATGTATTAAAATAGGATTAGTTATTTGCTTTGATCTTAAATTAAATGATCAAATGAAAAGAGAACAACTGGTTGAGTGAAAATAGCTTGGAGAATTCTGTGATCAGTTCAACTGTGATCCTCAGGCACGTTTGTCACTTTCCAAACATAAGGGAAAAACAAAAAAGATTACTTTTCCTAAGCGTGAAAAATCTCATAAATATAAACGTGAGAAATTCACGCATAAATCTAAGCACTCTCATCCCTCTGGTTCAAAGACCAAAGAGATAGGAGAAATAAAATATTATAAATGTGGTCAAACTGGTCACTCTGCTAACAGATGTACAGTCAAGAAGAAGTTAAGTGAACTTCAGATTGATGAAGGGTTGAAACAAACCCTAATGAAGATTATTCTCACAACTTTGGATTCTGAAAAAGAATTTGAGGAAGTAGAAAATATTTTCATCTTCATTCATCGATAAATCTAACTGTAAATTATGTCAACATAGATTATTACAAAAAAATATTATTAATATGTTTAGTCTTTATAATGCTCACCATGAAAGCAAAAGATCAATTAATTTAAACACAAGTTGAAGATGATTCAACTGTGATAAAATTATAAATATTCTTAATGATAAGAAGAAAGATAAACTAAAAAAATTTGATAAAGCCTATATACTCCATGACAAGTATTTAGAGAGCTAAGGCTTCATCTCTTTCTTAGCACTTTAATTAATGCAAAAAAAAGAGGTTCAACAAATAAAAATTGAGCAAGAATAAATGACTAGACATCTTATGGATCTTGAATTAAATCAGAAGATGCCAAATTCATTTAAAAATATAGAAGCTGATTCTACTCAAGAACCAGGTTTCTTGCAAAATATTCAGAAGGCAATATGCCAGAAATGGTATATTTCCATTAAATTAATTATAAATAAAGAATTTATTTTACTAAATTTAACTTTCTTCTAGGATGGAGCATTTAAATTATATACAAGGGATAATTCTTTCTAAATATTTTAAAAAAAACTAGGTTAAAGGTATGGTAAATCTCTACATAGTATAAATTATCATCTCGGTCATGTGTCAAGATGATGTTTGTATTCAAATGCCTTTTATTTTAGTCAAAAATTTGACACAACACATTATTTTGAGAACTCCTTTTCTTCTCAAAATAATGCCTATCACTAGAATTGATGATACTGGAATTCAGTATTTTCTTTGGAATAAAGAAATCACATTCCGCTTTATCACCAATCCTAAAGAAATTATCATAAATGAAATGAATAGACTTAATAATAAGTCTATGCATATCAATTATCTGAAAGAAGAAATTAGTGATTTAACTCTTAAACAAAAAATTTCTTCTCCCGAGACAAAGAAGAAAATTAATCATTGCCTCCAAGATTTCTAGAAAGAAGTTTGTGGAGACAACCTAATTGCTGTCTGGAAAAGAAAGGTTCATTTAGTGGAACTCATACATTGATAATTTCAATGAAAGGACATCCCACTAAAGCTTCGTCGATGAACGAGCATTATCTTACTCTATGCAAAGAAATTGTCGATTTATTAAAGAAGAGAATAATTCGCAATCTTACTCATGGAGTGCGCATTCTATGTAATGGGATCAAAAAAAGAGAGAGACCGACTTGTAATAAATTACAAGCCTAAATAAAGTATTAAAATGGATTAGATATCTTATTCCTAATAAAAGGGATTTATTAAATCATTTGCATAATGCAAAAATATTTTCAAATTTTGATTTAAAATCTGGTTATTGGCATATCCAAATTAAAGATTCGGATCGCTATAAAACTGCTTTTACTTCTCTCTTTGACATTAATGAAATTTAATGCCATTCTTTTAAAAAATGCATTTCCTCAACATATTATAAATAATATATTTAAAGATATTTTAAATATATTCTTATTTATATTGATGATATTCTTATCTTTTCAAATAGTATTGAAGAACATTTTAATCATTTAAAAATATTTAAATGGTTAATCCTGAAAAATTATTTAGTTATTTCTGAGCCTAAAATTAAATTATTTCAAACTGAAGTAAGGTTTTTGGATCATATAATTTTCAATATTTATATTATTCTAATTAATATAAGTATTGAATTTGCAGATAAATTTCCTGATATTATTCTGGATAAAAACCAGTTATAGAGATTCTTAGGAGCCCTCAACTATGCAGCTGATTTTTATTACAATCTGGCATAAGATGCAGCCTCACTTTTTGACAGAAAAGAATCCCACCACCATGGTCGATATTCAAATCATGGCGTAAAATTAAAGAAAGGGTTAAAATCTTCCTTGTCTTAATCTTACATCCCCATCAGTTTCAAAATTGAAAAACCGACTCAACAAGTGCTATAGGTATAAACAACAAAAATTCTAAAGAAGAATTAGCTTTGTGACAATGGAATCTACCAAAAAAAGTATTCCATTATTAAAAGGAAAATGCTTTCAGTAGTGAAAAGCATCTCTAAATTTCAAGATGATTTATTAAATTAATATTTTCTTCTTCTTAGATTGTTCTTCCCAAATACATAATTGATCAAGATGTAAAAATTTGGTTTCAAATTTTGCATCATGGCAATCATGTCCATCTGATTTTGACATCAATTCATCAAAGTAATGAAAATTCTCTTCCTGATTTTCTAACCCGAGAATTCTTGGACAATCAGGGGTGGATCACCCCACATGGAAAGATGTCTCCTCCTAACCGGGATCTTTTCGGGAGGTCGGTCGCACTAATGGAAAAGATCCGTCAATTCAACGGTGACATGATCAATTTAAGACATACCTATGGTACTCCCCTTTCAACTATGGTTAAAAAGGGTGAGATCTAAAAGCGCAACACCATCCCTAAAAGATGTCACAGAACCTGCTTATTTCTCTAAAAAATAAAACATAATATTATTGAAATTAATCTCTCTAATTATTCAATAAATAATCTGTGGGCCTTATTGAAAGATATTTGGGAAACAATCCTTTCCCATTTGAATCTAATCTCCCAAGAGAGAATTATGAAAAAATCTTAACACAATTAAAGTGTGTTGAGATTAATCATGTTCGTGATCAGACGAACCATACAATTTTGTATAGCAAATACGTTATATAAAAGATATTTCATCAAAGTGAATGGGGTCTAACTCCATTCCAAGAGAAAAATGTATTTTGCAAGCTATGATGAAGGTCTTCTTCCTTCTCAATGAAAAACGAAGGCATTCATGGATGTTCATAATGAACAAAGATATTATCAACAAAGATCTTCCAGCATGGTTCTTCAGATGGTGGAACTATTTTGGAGTAGAATTAAATATTCTTCTGGATCCAATCAAAGAGGTCTTCAATGAATGGATGGAAGTTGCCCCCAAAATGAGAGATATTAATTCCAAAAAAATGATTCAAGGGCAAAATATTGCTCATTTCTTCACGAATTGCCAAATCTCATAGATTTGGAGCTGGAACGTTATTCTTGGGAAGGATCTATTTAATCAGCTGGTCTTCAAAGACAATTTTTATTAAAATGGTGGAATTCAATCAACGTTGAGGATAAGCTCAAACAAATTAAAGCTATTATTAAAGCTTATTCTGAATTAACGATCTCTTAAAAAACTACAAATTTTGAGCTATTGGTTGATAAGGTGCTTCAAAGCATCAAAAAATGTTACCCTTATGAGAATGAAATCCAACATAAGGAACGTCTCAAGAAGATTTACGAGAATCAATTCGTCAAGGTGTTTAATCTCTCACAGATAGGGCAATTCTTCTAAAGATGTCGACGTGGAATCCACTGGAGAAAATTAATGGATTCCAATTTCATGCAGCTTAATTATTGCTCTCACTTTGCCTTTACAGCACAAAAGGAATGCTTATTATCTCCACCAGACCTGCTTTACTTTATAGCTCAAAAGCGGATGACATTATCTCTACCAGCAGGGAATCTATTTTACAGCTCATAAAGTAATCCCATCAGATGAAATATGCAACTTTCCACCTATAAAGATGTTACATTATTATACCCTCTATGACAGAAATAATTCTATCTAATAATTGTACCTTTGTTTAATGTCTAAGCAAAGTTTTCTCTTCTACCTCCACTTCTATATATGGAGCCTCTGTCTTTGTATTCGGTGTACTTAGTTTTTCTTTCCTCTCTTCTCCTCTCCTCTGCTCTCTCTTGTTCTTCCTCTCGTGTGCTTCTATAGTTAGCAATCGTGTAAGTTTTAAGTTGTTTAATAATAATTAAGTTTTATAGATCCTGGTTGCAAATACATGCCTAATAATTCTTATCAAATTTCTTGAAAAATTGTTGCACAACTGTAGTTGATCAAGTTAGTAGTTCCCTAAGAAGGGGAAGAACTTGTTACACGAAACCAAGTTTACAATCTTTATTAAAGATGAAAACGTGAAAGGGGAAACAAATGAAGGAATGATGAAATAAGTAAAAATAATTTTTTCAGATTTTTTTATCAACCTACTAAGATAAGTCATGAACATCAAAAATAAATAAAAAATAAAAAATTACAAATTTTAAAAAATGTACACATCTTATACTTAAAATTTGATATGCAATATAAATATTTTTTTATGCATTAAAATATATAATTCGCTATTTGATCTAAACTCTAAGGATTGAAGCCATCTCAGGGAAGTCACCAAAGAGTCTATAGACACAAATGGTGCTAGAGATCTTAGATAAGTTCTAAAGCAAGTACTTTTGTCCTTTAGTTCAAGGATTCTTGGTCTATTAGTTAATAGTGTCAATTTGAGTTGAATGATTTGATTGACTTAAATTGACCTAGTATAAATATGTTTGATCTAAACCTAAAATGTTTATTTCATTTGCCAATTTTTTGATTCGACTCGAACTCACCTAACATAAACCCAACTAGTCTAACTAATTTATTACATTTATCATCATTTTTTTGTCTAAATGTATTCCAATTTAACCTGAATATGATGTACTTAAAATACACAAATTCACCTAACTCAAACCCTAATTGTAAAGTTATATTTGAGTCAACCAAAACTCAATCAAATTAACAATCAAGTCAACTATTAATTCAACCAAACCAAATTTGTAATGGATCAAATCCAAATTAAGATTTTTTTTGAGTTGGGTAAATGATTATCAAATTAAGTCATTTATGATACTTATAATCAATAGATTATAAAGAGTTTTGTAAGTCTATATCTTAAGATCATCACTTAAGGCAAAATCTTATTAAGTCTTAGGATTTAGAGTAATTCTTGGTTATTATAGAGTTGCCTTTGAGTCATTCTAGTCTTTACACTTATATATTGAAGATATGTGAGATTAATAAGCTAAATAGGTTGTGATTGAGTCTCATTTATGATATTAAACCAAGGTCTTATGCCTTCATGGATTAATTGAAAATTTTAGGTTGGTTTTGAACTTAGCTCAACAATACTTAATACTGTTATTTTAAGAGGGTTTATATCGAACCTTATTAGCCTATGTCAAAATCCAAACTTCAAAATATCTATCTCATTCCAATTTAATAATATTGAAATTTAAAATGTATTATAAATTTTAAAGCTATGAACACTACCATTGTCGGTCCCCCAAGTCCGGATGTGAAAAGTGAAGGGTCTAAAACTGTAAAACTTGTCAAATAATCATGACATGAATCCTTTAAATCATTGAAACAATCATTAATCTTATTTGGCTTGAATAAAAAAAATGAATATGCGCTTTTTAAAGTGTTAAATAAGATTCCCACATTATGGATGGATCAAAGAAGTTAGTTTATGAAACTAGAATTAGGTTAAGATCTTAATATAGTAATTTTACGATAAATTAATGGAATTAATAGATATTATGGTTCATAGAAAATAAATATTTTATGTGTTCAAGAATTAAATGGGTTGGGGAGAAGGCCAAGAGATTGATAATTCAAGTTTTAAATTTTGGTATTCAATGAACTAGAAATGGTGTATGTGTGATTATAGATAAAGTTTGAAGAATAATGTTATAAATATTAATAGATGTGAGATAAATTATAGCTTTAAAGATTATTATTGATACTAAGATTATATTATAAGTGTTTATGCACTCAGTAAGTTTGGATGTATCAAAAAGAAAATTTTGGAATGAATTATAGGGATTAATACAAAAGATACCTCTTAAAAAAAGTATTTATTAGAAGAGAATTAAATGTATATGTTGGTAGAGTGGTAGAAGATTTTAAAAGTGTTCATGGTGGTTATGGATTTGGAGTACTATGAAGAATGTAAATTATATTAGATTTTTCCTTAGCTTATGATTTTGTAATTGCTAATACTTTATTTAAGAAAAGTGATGAACACATTATTACTTTTAAAAATGGATCTAGAAACACCTATTGATTATTTTTGTAATGAGAAAAAATAGATCGTTAGATTGTAAAGATTGTATTCAAAAAGTTAAGACTAATATCGATTGTTAGTTTTAGATTTTATGATGAAAGATTGTAAGAAAAAATAAATCAAATTATTATCCTAGATTAGATGGAGATATTAAAGAATCAAATAAAATATTTTAAGAGCAAGCTACAAGAGAATAGAATTTGGGATGTTTTAATATTATGTGAGAAAAAGTAGCAATTGAAATTAAGAAGTTCTAAAAAAAATATGCTTGAGAATAATCAAAAGGAAAAAACTTCTTTTAATAAAATAGTTGGTGGTGGAGTCAGAGTGTGCAAGAAAAGAAAAGATAAGAAATAAGAAACATTATTATAAATTTTGGTTTAAATGTAAAAACTTATAGAATTGAGAAAGATATAAAGTAACCTGTACAAATTCTAAGAAAGTAATATATGATGCAAAAAATTTAGCTTTTAGTGATTTATATAATAGATTAGATACCAAAGAAGATGAAAGATGTATAAGTTAACCAACCAAAGAGATAGGAGAAGTAAAGACATAGTTCAAGTGAGGTGTATTAAGGATGAAGATAATAAAGTATTTTCTTAGAAAAAATATTGAAAATAGGTGGATGAGATATTTTGATAAACTTTTCAATGAAAGATCTGTCGATTGATTTTAGCCTTAATACCTAAACAAAAAAAATTTTATTTTTATCATCATATTAGTAAATGAAGTTAGGAAGCTTTAAAGAAAATGAAATGTGGAAAAAGCGAGGACGATGATATTCCAATAGAAGTGTGAAAATGTTTAGGAGATCAAGGAATTTCTTGGCTTACAAATCTTTTTAATATTATTTTAAAGACTAAAAAGATGCTAGATGAGTGGAGAAAGAGTTTGTTGGTTCTATATTTAAGAATAAAGGTGATGCACAAGAGTGTGCAAATTATAGAGGAATTAAGTTAATGTGTCATATATTAAAATTATGGAGAGAGTAGTAATTGAGCATAGGTTGATGTGATACAAAAGTTTCTCTGTCAGTTTGGTTTCATGCCATGTAGATCTACTATGGATGCTATACATTTGTTAAAAGGTTTGATGGAGAAGTATAGAAAGTAAGGAGGATTTACATATGATATTTATTGATTTAGAGAAAGCTTATGATAAAGTTTCAAGAGATGTTCTTTGGAGAGTTCTAGAATAAAAGAGTTAATATTGGTTATATTCAAGTCATTAAGGATATGTATACTAGAGACTTACTTGTGTCCAAACATAAGGAGGATTGACAAAATATTTTCCTATTTCAATTGGATTACATCAAGGATCAACTTTAAGCCCTTATCTTTTTTTATTTAGTTATGGATGTTCTTCTAGGCATTTAGAAGATGTACCTTGGTGTATGCTTTTTTTCTTGATGACATTCTTCTTGTTAAGACTAGAGGAGTCAAGAGAAACTTGAATTATGGAGGTCAACATTAGAGTCAAGGTTTTCATTTAAGTAGATCTAAAGCGAATATATGGAGTGTAATTTTAGTTGTAGAAGTTCTAGTGATAGTGTTGTGACATTAGGTGAACAAGTCATTAATAAGAGCGAGCGATTGAATATTTATGCTCTATTGTTTAAAATGATGGTGAAATAGATGGAGATGTTATTAGTAGAATTCAAGTTGATGGTTGAAGTGGAGGAATACATTTATTTTGTGTGATAGAAAAGTTCCACTTAAACTTAAGAAAAAATTTATAAGATGATGGTAAGACTTATGACTGTGCGAATGTTGGATAAAAGAAAGCATAAGACTAAGTTAAGTATTCTGAGATGAGGATGCTCAGGTGGGTAGTGGCTTTACTCTTAGAGATAAAATGCTAAATGAGTATGTTTGGAAAAAAGTTGGAGTAGCTGGTGCGATAAGATTAGAGAGTCGCCTTAGATGGTTTGACCACATAAAGCGTCGTCAGATGACGGTTAGGAGAGTAGATGCATTAGATTTGCCATGTTAAGAAAGATGAGGTAGACCTAAAAGACTTGGTTAAGATGTATAAAAATGATCTTAGTATCTTGAATTAAATGAGAATTTGACATAATATGACCTGATAGAGCGAAGGATTCATAAAGCCGACCATGGGATAAAAACTGTTGTTGTTGTTGTTGTTGAATATAGAGTATTTAAATCGTTATTAGTTAAAATATTTAAAGATAGAGATATTAATAATTGACTCGATATGATAATTTGAGATACCTCAATTCAAAAAATTACAAGTTCTAGTTGACTAGATCAACTTTCGAATCTGATTGAAATCTATAAGTTTGAACTGTTTAATTTTTTTGGATCATATTCGAGTTGACTTGCTAAACTTAAATTCTCCCAAATTTGATCGTCTAACTTAAATTTAACTTGTCAACTCGAGATTGACTTCAATTGACCCACTAATTTGAATTTGATTCAATTTTTAATTAATTTTTTTGTACAAATTTGATATGAAATGCATATTCAAATGAGTTAATCAAATAGTATTAGTAGAAGGCTGATAATCCTTTTAATAAATAAAGCAAATTTAAGTCATAATTTTTTGGATATGATCAAATTTAACTTTTGACTTGATTTGAGTTTGAAAATTCTATTAAAGAGTTTAAATTTTTAATAAATAGATCTTTATTAAAAAAAGTTTAAAAATTATCAAATATTACGTATTTTTATAATTTTTTAATAAATTATAAAATTCATTTGATATGTCTGGAAGTTAAAAATAGAGATTTTTTTTTTCATCACTGTTATAAGATTAATATTTAGAGTTAGAATCAGCTATATAACTCCCGCGGCAGCCAGAACCCTAGAGGCCGCGTTCTGCGAGGAAGTACACAAGAAATCCGAGCTACAGGTTGAAAGAAAAAAACCTAAAAGCCATGGTGAGTGCTTTCTTCTGCTTGAAAGCTTTGAAGGGATTTCCTTTTTTTTGGTCCCTGGTGGCTAGAATTTATTGGTTTTGATTGTTCTCCGTTATATCCATGCTTGTAGTCTCTGATCGCGAACGAGGATTTCCAGCATATTCTTCGTGTTTTGAACACGAATGTGGATGGAAAAAAGAAGATTATGTTCTTACATCCATTAAGGGTATCGGCCGACGCTTCGCCAACATCGTTTGCAAGAAGGCTGATGTCGATATGAACAAAAGGTATTTTTATTTTCCGTGGTTCTTCTCTTGCCATAGTTTTTTTTTTGTCCTTGCCATAACTTGCGTGGTTGTACTATGTTGGATCTTTCTTTTGGTGATGTATTTTTTTGGTCCTTTTGTTAATCTGCAGTTGGAAGGTGGTTGGAAAACTTTTGATGCTTAGATATTTTACTCGATGAACGCTTTGTGTATCCTGCTGGATTTCTTAGCTCTGTTTCCATTAAAATATGGATAGATAGTAAATAATTGATATATTTAAATGCTTTTTATGTGATTTGTTAATTTTTTGTGTACTTGTTAACTGTTATTGTTTAGCTTTTATCTCTTTAAAATTATTATTTTTTATGTGTTTTAGCTGTATCTAGTTGGATTACTGATCCTAACGGCATTGCATACATTGGTTTCTAGAGCTGGTGAGCTTTCAGCTGCTGAGCTTGAGAATCTGATGACGGTTGTCGCAAACCCCCGCCAGTTCAAAATCCCAGACTGGTTTCTGAACAGGAAGAAGGACTACAAAGATGGAAGATACTCTCAGGTTGTGTCTAATGCTTTGGACATGAAGCTCAGGGATGATCTGGAACGCCTGAAAAAGATCAGGTTAGTATTTGTTGAATTACGCATTTAGATGTAATGCTTATGCATTTTTTCCATTTTTTGTAGTTGTAATCTAGTGATTTACCTTTTTTGCACAGAAAGTACCCTCGTGTAACTCCAACTTTACTGCCTATATCTGCATTAAGGCTTTCTTACTGCCTATGGATCTATGGCCTATGTGTCTCAAGCAAGATTTGAAGCGTTATATCTCTAATTATTATAAGAGAGTTCATTAGAGTTGCGACAATAAGATACTTTGAGTGATGGAAAAAGCATAAGAGTAGATGAGAGAAAGCGAGAGTGAGGACTAGAAAGAAGATAAAAAAATGTGATGAAGAGTAGGGGTGTCAAAAATTGATAATTCGAACTACGAAAAATCTATTCAAGTTGACGAATAATTTTCGAATTGAGTTAAATTGACATTTTATATTTTAAGTTTTCCGAAATTGACTCAATTTTGACCCGCAACTCGTATTTTACTCTAAATTGATCCGTGAATCTAAAATTAACCTGATTTTTATCCATGAACCTAAATTTGACTCATTTTGAGTATGTATATATATATATATATATATATATATATATATATATATATATATATATATATATATATATATATATAGATCATTCTAGTCTCGAGTCAATAGGTTGAAATTGGGTCGGGTTCGGATCAAATCTATTCGGGTTGGGTTAGACGTGAACCCAACTCGCCGACCCAAATTGACACTCCTAATAAAGAGGAGGATAACTACTAGAATTTTTTGTTCTTTCTTTTATATACAACCTTCTTTAGATTTATATAGTTTTTTTTATTTATGTAAATATTAGATTAATCATGTTATTTATAATCTTGTGCTTTAATATATAATACACTATAAAACCTTAAATAATCCTTATCTTCATGAAGTTTATGATATTCGATAATTTGTAATATTATATCTTATTTTAAATTAATTAATTTTGTTGCCTCAAAAAGAAAAAAAAATTCATGGTAAGTAACTACAACTAATTTTCACAGTAGTTATTTAAAAATAATTTATTTATATAAAACATTTACATCAAGCAAAATAATATCTTCCAATAGGTTAATGTAGAACCTGTAATTAAAATAAATAAATTCAGCATTGAAGCTGTCCAGATCTGTAAATAATTAATGCCCTAGTAATCATATAAAAATTATTTTTTCTATAATAATTTTAATTTATATATTTTATAATATATTATTTATCATCATTTTGATAAAAAGCTAAACGACAAAAGGCTATATTTATTATTTATGAATGTCTTCATGTTTGTGTTTATCAATAATGACAAATAATGATGAAAAACAAAGACAGTTATTTACAAAAAATGTTTGTTTTCTACGCATTTATTTGTTCAAAAAATTTATTTAGAGGTTGTTTGGAATCATTTTTGTTTTATAATTTTTATTTTTATTTTCATTATATTTTTAAAAATATATATATTTGATATATTTTTTATATATTTTTATTTAAAATATTATTTTTTAAAATATTAAAATAATTTTTAAATATTTTAAATATTTTAAAAAATAACAATCATCATTAAATATATTTTACTTTGAAATAAAATAAAATAAAAAATAAATAAATAATCCCAAATAGCCCCTTAACTAATGTAAAATTGAGTTTTTATATTTTTATGAAAAAAAAAGATTTTAATTAAAAGAATAATTTAATAAAATTTTCTTTCAAATTTCACTATACTTTCTATATTTCTCCCACAAATCTGACAAAAAGATTATTGCCTCTCTCTCTCTCTTTATATATATATATATATATATAAAGAAAAATTCTTAAATGCATAACTCTGCAACAGCTAACCAACCAATATAAAATTAGCATCATGTAATGTATAAAATCTGCTAATAAAAATTATAAAACAAGCTTATGATCATACACACATGCATACAAACCCATATAAGATTACACATGTAAGTGATGCCAATTAGTCTGATTAATAAAGACTCGGGAAGTTATTGTTGAAGTCTTAAGTTTGAATCTCACTTAGATCATAATAAACTTAGACGGCAAAACAAAGATTGCACACATAGAAATTATATGATCAAAAAAAGATTTGTGAATTCCTTTTTGAATATTCAATTGGGTGTGCTAAAAAAAGGGGATAATGTTTGCTCCGCACCTTTCCTTCTTGTCTTTGCAATGAGAACTAGACACGCGTCCCATATCCTCATGTGTTTTGGGATGCCGTTAAAACCGATAATTAGCTTATATAGGCAGATTTTTGATTGAAGTCTTTATACGTGCACAGTCTCACGTATATATAAATAGAATCAAGCTACTATCAACCAAAACACAATCAAACGATCTTGTTTCGTATTTGGCTCACTAAATATGAGTTTATAAAAATTACTGAAACACGAGCTAACTATTCAAACAAATGTGATCGAAATAAAAAAAAAAATGAACTTTTTTGACAGCCTTAGTAGAGATTGTCGGAGTAAGAAAGCATCAAATATAATAATTTTAAGAAAAATATAATGAAAATTCAAATTATCAATTGTACAACATCAAAAGATGTGGGATAGAAATAAAGAGTATTTCACATGCATTTATTGTATAATAAAGCAAAACAAGCAAGCAGATTTTGCATAGATGTAGCTGGAAATTGCCTCTCTCTCAAGTGTTAGAAATCACATTCAAGGCTCAAAAATCATGCTCTCAGCTTCTTTCTTTATAGACTGGAAGAGCACAGAGGAGAGGTAACGGTCACCAATGCTTGGGAAAATCACCTGCATTCATAAATATATCACATTGTTATTTTAATATCTAAGAAACTAACGTAAAAAATCAGCCTGGCTTAAAATAAAAAATAAATTATCCTGAGCTTTAAAATTAAAAAAGAATTGTTAAATGTTTGAGGATTCTTTTGTTTAGTTCTCAACAACCAGTAGCAGAAGTGAACATAATCTCCATCTTGCAGTTAAAAGAGAGAATTTCATCATAATTCAGAGAAATAGGAAATGATTTCTGCTCCCTGAAGTAATAATTTGAGAGCAACGACAATAACAACAACAAGTCTTAATCCCACTAGGTGGGGTCGGCTACATGAATCATTCTTCTCTATTGTGTCATATTATGTGTCAAATTCTTATTTAATTGAGTATCTTAAGATCATTTTTATACATCTTAACCAGTCTTTTTTAGTCTATACCTTTTATATTCTTTAAATGTAATGCATGAAGCAAATCTAATGCATCTACTCTCTGTCAGATTATTGGACGCTTTATGTGGCCAAACCATCTAAGGCAACTCTCCTAATTTTATCTCCCTGGAGCTACTCCAATCTCGAACATACTCATTTTGCATTCTATCTCTAAGAGTAAAGCCACTCATCCACAGCATCCTCATCTCGTAACACTTAACTTAGTCTTATGCTTCTTTCTTTATTGGCCAACATTCGCACCATAAGTCATTGCGTGGTCTTACCACCATCTTATAAAATTTTCCTTAAGTTTAAGTGGAACTTTTCTATCACATAATAGCCGATGCATTCCTCCACTTCAACCATCCAACTTGAATTCTACTAATAACATCTCCATCTATTTCACCATCATTTTGAACAATAGAGCCTAAATATCTCAATCGCTCACTCTTATTAATGACTTGATCACCTAAAGTCACAACACTATCACTAAAACTTCTACAACTAAAATTACACTCCATATATTCGCTTTAGATCTACTTAAACGAAAACCTTTAGACTCTAAAGTTGACCTCCATAATTCAAGTTTTCGGACTCCCTCTAGTCTTATCAACAAGAAGAATGACATCAGCAAAAAGCATACACTAAGGTACATCTTCTTAAGATAAGGGCTTAATGTTGATCCTTGATGTAATCCAATTGAAATAGGAAAATATTTTGTCAATCCTCCTTGTGTTTGGACACAAGTAACAACTCTAGTATACATATCCTTAATGACTTGAATATAACCAATATTAACTCTTTCTCTAGAACTCTCCAAAGAACATCTCTTGAGACTTTATCATAAGCTTTCTAAATCAATAAATATCATATGTAGATCCTTCTTACTTTCTCTATGCTTCCATCAAACCTCTTAACAAATGTATAGATCCATAGTAGATCTACCTGCATGAAACCAAACTGATTGTGAGAAACTGTATCACATCGTAACCTATGCTCAATTACTCTCTCCCATAATTTTAATGTATGGCACATTAACTTAATTCCTCTATAATTTGCACACTCTTGTGCATCACCTTTATTCTTAAATATAGAACCAACAAACTCTTTCTCCACTCATCATTTTTTTAGTCTTTAAAATAACATTAATGTAAGCTAAGAAATTCCTTGATCTCCTAAACATTTCCACACATCTATTGGAATATTATCCGTCCTACCGCTTTTCCACATTTCATTTTATTTTCTTTAAAGCTTCTCTAACTTCAGATTTACTAATATGACGATAAAAATGAAATTCTCTATTTTTATTTAGGGTATTAAGGTTGCTAAAATCAATCGTACTTTCAGATCCTTCATTGAAAAGTTTATCAAAATACCTCATCCACCTATTTTCAATATCTTTTTCTAAGAAAAGCACTTTATTATTTTCATCTTAATACCCCTCACTTGAACTATATCTTTACTTCTCCTATCTCTTTGGTTGGCTAACTTATACATACATCTTTCACCTTCTTTGATCTAATCTATTGTATAAATCACTAAAAGCTAAATTTTTTGCATCATATATTGCTTTTAGAATCTCTACAGCCACTTTATATCTTTCCCAATTCTCCGAGTTTTTACATCTAAACCAAGTTTTATAACAACGCTTCTTATTTCTTATCTTTTCTTGCACACTCGACTCCACCACCAACTATTCTTATTAAAAGAAGCCTTTTGATTCTCCAAAGCACATCTTTAGAACTTGCTTAATTTCACTTGATATTTTTTTCCCACATAACGTTAGCTTCCATGAACATCCCAAATTCTAATTTATCAGTTGCTCTTTTAAAATATTTTTATTTATGTTCTTAAGTGTCCCCATCTAATCCTGGACAATAATTTAATTTATTTTTTCTCTTACAACCTTTCATCTTAAAATCTAAAACTAATACCGATGGTACTTAAAATTTCACTTGAATGACCTTACAATCTTTACAATCTAAACGATCTATTTTTCTTATCAAAATAATCAATCTGTTTTACTAGATCCATTTTATAAGTAATAATATGTTCATCTCTTTTCTTAAATAAAGTAGAACTACAAAATCATAAGCTAAGGCAAAAATCTAATATACTACCTTCTTAATTACCACTCAAATCCATAACCACCATGAATACTTTTAAAATCTTCTACCACTCTACCAACATGTCCATTTAAATCTCCCCAATAAATACTTTTCTTCAAGAGTATCTTTTGTATTAATCCCTCTAATTCATTCCAAAATTTTTCTTTTGCTTACCTCCAAACCTACTTGAGGAGATAGAACACTTATAACATTGATAATCTTAGTATCAACAATAATCTTTAAAGCTATAATTCTATCTCCACATCTATTAATACTTATAACATTATCCTTCAAACTTTTATCTATAATCACACCTACACCATTTCTAGTTCGACTTTTACCTGAATACAAAGTTTAAAACCTAAACTATCAATCTCCTTGGCCTTCTCACCAACCCATTTAGTTTCTTGAACACATAAAATATTTATCTTTCTATGAACCATAATATCTATTAATTCCATTAATTTACTTGTAAGAGTACCTATATTTCAAGATCCTAACCTAATTCTAGTTTCATGGACTAACTTCTTTGCCGCATCCGTCCATAATGTGGGAACCTTGCTTATTTAACAGACCGGACGCATACGCTCTAGACATTTTTCATCAGATTGCCATAAATACCGCCTGTGGAAAGATTAACACAATGATTTAAAAGGATTCATGTCATGATTATTTCGACAAATTTTACGCTGGTTGTCGACTACCTAACGCAACCTTCCACTTTTTGCATCTGGACTTGGGACCTACAATGGTAGTGTTAATAATTTGAGAGCATGGCAGATAAATATCAACATGTAAATTGAAATAGTTTCATGCAATTCAAAATTAAGTTCAACTTTTAATGAATCTATTAAAAAAATTTGTTTCAAAATAGAAACACTTTGAAGGTGAGTTTAGAAAGATAAATTGAATAACCTCACACTAAATATCTTTTCTTTTTGTTTTATCATGAAGATTGAGAAGACATGTTAATTTTGTTCCAAAATAGATCATACTTTGAAGATGGCTTTATAGACAAATTGAATAGTACAGTGTAAACCAATCAGATATCACACTAAAAATCTTTTCTTTTTGTTATATCATGAAGATTGAAAAGACTAATGTGGTGAGAAAAAATAATAACAATCAGCAATAAGGAATCTGACGAGGAACAGCAACTTACAACAATCAGTTTTCCTTCATTTTCTGGCCTTTCTGCAATCTTAATAGCAGCAGTAGCAGCAGCTCCGGATGATATTCCAACCTGAAGAAGAATTCCTTAATGATTAGGCAGTAAGCAGAATCATATAGAAGAAAAGTCTTATTGCGTGATATTCATTAAAAATGATTTTTGTTTCAGATAAATAAACCTCACCAGCAACCCCTCTTTCAATGCAAGAAGCTTTGCAGTTTCAATAGCCTCATCACTTGATATCTGAATAGATTCACCATAAAAAATCATCCAACATTTGCACCAGATAGGAAACAAACAGCAAGTAAAACAGATGAAAATAGACTGGTTACTGCCTAAGTAAATTCTAGGCAGTGGCGGACCCAGGCATTGTTTTCTATTCTATTTATCAAATCCTAATTCTTTTTATTTTATTTATAGAGGCCAGTGTGAGGTTAACTCGTGAGGCACGAAAGACATTCATGAAAGCACGAGAAGCTGTTAGAAGTGGAGGAGTTGGAAAGGATAGCCAAATAGATACTTCATTGATGGAATCGTAAAAACTTTCTGCCAAGCTTCTCTCTGTTCTATTACTTTCTTCGTAGCTATTGCTTGTTTTCATTGCTATTTAGGGGTGTAAACAAGTAGATCCATGATCAAATCACCATCGAGCATGAGCTTGATTAACTAATTAAGTTCAAGCTCAAACCTTATCCTACGAGTTCGAGTTAGCTCATGACTTGGCTCATTTATTTGAATAGATAAAAATTATTTCGATTCAAATAATTATAATAATAAAATAATAAAAATAATGAGAAATTAAAAGAAAATTAATAAAAAATTATTTGATATAAGAAAATGAGATATCAACTCAAACTCGAGCTGATTCACGAGCTAATTTGACACACTTACACCCTTACCCTACCTCACTATTATTTTTTTTTTCCCGATGCACTTATCAACTTTGCTCAGTGGTAATATCTACCTTTCTAACTTAAAAAGAAAATCAACTTTACTCAGAGATCAGTTTCTTAGATTTTCTGTTGATAAGGCAAATAAGACAGCATGAAATACACAATAAGAAGCTTGTACATTAACTGAAGTATCTGTTTTAAAATCATCCAATAGTAATAATTATGTTGCAATTTCAGAAATTGCAATGTTTCACTCGACCATGTCACAGCGAAGTACAGTAAGAGTATCACAAACCTACACTTATGTTCCCTTGCTTATCTTGGACAGTATTAAAATACCTTAATTTCAAAAAAAGATAAAAAGAAAAAATAGCCAAATTAAGGTTTTTAGTCTAACCTGCACAACTTCATCAATAAGATCAACATCCAAAACACCAGGTATAAATCCAGGTCCAATTCCCTGTATCTTGTGAGGACCTGAAACATGTATAACATAGAATAACATTGGATTCAAATCAAGTGGTGGCACCTTAAGGCATCACCCATAAAAACAACAATCATTTTTGTTATGTTATGCAAAATAGCTCCTCTTAAATCTCAATCACATAGAAATTAATGTAACAGTTATATATAATTGATTATAGGAGCATAATTGATTACAGGAACAGTTTCAATTGCAGAAATCAAATACGCAATCTGAAACATTTTGAAATACAAGTCCATATTCTTTGGTTTTCAATTCCTAGCGATTTTGAACATGCATTTCAGATATGCTTCCTTTTTTTTTTCTTTTTGCCCATCGAAGTCTGTAAGGTAGGTGATGCAGGGCATCATTGTCATCACCATTGACGTCATTATCATAAAGTTTAAACCTATATATTCAATAAGTATTGGGTCTTTATGTTATAATTTGGGTTGGGTATTGTTGGGCTTTATTTTGTGACATTTTATACTTAGGGTTTATATGTATGGGGTCAATCTTATGTATGTCTATGATAAAAGTGGTAGATATGATAATAAGTATGTATGGGCCGAAATTTGCTCGAAGATCGCTAATCGCCGAAATGGCTAGTATTTTAGTTCGAATCGAATCGAGTAAACGAGCTGAAATTTGTCGAGCCGGTTGTGGGCTTCGGTTAAGGCCGATTTCGTGAAATCGCTCGTTGATTTGAGCGAATACAAGGCGATTCTGGCGTTTGGACCAGTAAAGGTGAGCATAATGAGGGTTTATTTTCAAATTTCCCGACGCTTGTAACTCCAACTCAGTGACTTCTTTGAGTTCTTTCTCGTTCTTATGAATCTTATCTGCTAGATTTGAGATTAGAGAACGATTCTCTATTATTCGCCTCTATCTCGATTCCTCGCCGCTTCGCGTGATTCCATGAATGCTTTATTTCTTAGCCCTCTTTGAGTAGACTTACATCTGCAGTGTCTCCATTTTTTCTCTGTGATAGAGTCATTATTATCTTCGCAGCTTCAAGTTCGGTTTGTTGACTCATTTTTACACACGGTAGTAATATTGGTTAAATTTATTGGTTAGTTTACATAGATGTACGTTAGTTATTTGTTTTATATATTATAGTTTCATATGATCATATCTTGATTACTCTTGAGTCTTGATGACAATTTGACTATTGTTGTTGGCTTTTTTTGATTGGTATGATGATGGTATCGGTTAAGTCACTTGTAGACTTGCAAAAAACAAGAGCTATTGTTGAAAATGAGAGTATCACCAAACTTCGTAGACTTACTGCACTTGCATAACTATTGTTTCCTTGTTGCCTAATCGTAGTTGTTACTTGTTAGTTGTTACTTGTTAAGTTGTTAGTAATGAAGAAATATTTGAAGGGGGTTGTTCATTTGTTTTGTTGCTTACTTGCTTTGAGCAAAGTTATTTTGCAATTAGAGCTATCGGTTTTTTGGTGGTATCAAATATCAATATTTAGAGCTCTTGCCTTGATGTCGATGTCGATGTGTCACGCTTCTTGTTAATCTTGATATGTCACGGCTTTGAGTAAAGTTATTTCACGTGGGTCACTTCCCAGCACTTTTTTTTTCTTGGATGCTCGGTTTACTGCTGCTCTTATTCTTTTATAATGCATTTATAAGCTATGATTCTGATTTCTGCACAGGCACATCCAACTTGGAAGCTCTTGCTGTGATATTAAATTATTTTAATTTGTTATGACTATGAGGTTTTTGAATGATTGAATTAGTTGAATGTTCTTGTCTTTTAAGTATGCATTTATTTCTTGAACATTCAGGTTTACATAAACTTTTCACCTAAGTTAGCTAGGGACAAGGTGATACTTTCAAAAAACTTTGTTGTAGAAATTTGATACATGTGCCCTTTAATTTTTTTTAACTTAAGCAATATTTCACTATTTTCATAATTGAAAATGGTTACAGTAAAACAACGATAGAAAATCATCTTTTATACATATGATATTTAATTTATTTTACTTGAGCAATGTTTTACTATGTTCATCATGAAAAATGATTTTTGCAGTAGATATATGATAAAATTGGACGATTATGGTTCCTAATAGATCATAGTTAAGATTTACTTAAACCTTTTCACAATCATTTTGGTTTTTTTTTGTTTAAAATCATTTATTCACACACAAATTATAATTATTTCTTTGAATTACATAGTCTATAATTGAATCATATTATATTTGTATAGATATAATGGAAAGTCACTAAAATCAAATAGTTCCTCAACTCAACCTCATAAAATGCAAAATTGAAAGTGTGGATGAAATTACCAGATAGATGAAGGGATAAAACGCTGAATAATATTTTACTAAAATATCGAGAAAAAGGAAAAATCATACAAAAGTACAATGCAATTATTATAAGTCTTATTTTAAACAAAAAATTGGTACTACATCTCAAAGAGACATTACAAATGAATCATCAGAATAAAAAATAGTGTTAGAAAAGAGACAAGTTTTTTGATCTATAACCGGCGACCTTGAAAATGATTCAATTTGTTGTTTCAACCGCTTACATCATAAATAATTAAAAATATTATTCTAAGATAATCATGACATAATCCTTTAAATCATCAGACGCGTCCCCCTAAGCGACGTATGATGAAATAATACGTGAAAAATGTGCTGAACAGACGGCCTCGCGATGTTAAATAAGCAAGGTTCCCACATTATGCGGACGCAAAAGAAGTCCCATGATACTTAAAATTATGTTAGGATCTTGGAATATAGTACTTTTGGTAAATTAATGGAATTAATAGATATTATGGATAAAAAGATAAATATTTTATGTGTTCAAAAAATTAAATGGGTTGGAGAAGACCAAGGAGATTGATAGGTTTTAACTTTATTGGTAAAGTCAACTAAATTAGAAATGTGTGATTATAGATAAAAGTTTGAAGGATAATGTTATAAATATTAATAGATGTGGAGATAGAATTATAAAAGATTATGATCCAAGATTATTAATATTATAAGTGTCTACGCTCCCAGTTTTTAGAGGTAAAAGAAAATTTTGAATGAATTATAGGATTAATACAAAAGACCCTCAAGAAAAGTATTTATTGGAGGAGATTTAAATACGTTGGTAGAGTGGTAGAAGATTTTAAAAGTATTCAAAGTTATGGATTTGGTGACAATAAGATGACTATTAGATTTACTTTACATGATTTTGTAGTAGAACACTTTATTTAAGAAAGAGATGAACATATTATTACTTATAAAATGGATCTAGTAAACAGATTGATTATTTTTGATAAGAAAAATAGATCGTTTAGATTAGAAAAGATTGTAATTCGTAAAAAATCAAGTCAACATCGATTGTTTTTAGATTTTAAGATGAAAGATGAAAAAATAAATCAAATTATTGTCTAATGGGATGACACTTAAAGAACACAATTAAAAATATTTTTAAGAGCATACAAGAGATTAGAATTTGGGATGTAGGAGAAGTTAACATTATGTAAAAAAATAAGAAGTGAAATTAAGCAGAGCTAAAGATGTTGGAGAATTAAAAGGAAATTTTTTTAATAATAATAATATGAAATAGTGCGAAAAGATAAAAAAAAGAAAGTATTATTATAAAACTTAGTTTAAAAAAACTGGATAATTGAGAAAGATATGTAAGATTCTAAGAAAAGATATAATGCAAAAATTTAGCTTTTAGTGATTTATATAATATATTAGAAAGAAAAAGATGTATGATAAATTACAACCAAAGAGATAGGAGAAGTAAAGACATAATTCAGTGTAAGATAGGATGAAAATAATAAAATTTTATTTTAGAAAATGATATTGAAAATAGGTGGATGAGGTATTTTGATAAACTTTTCAAGGATGATCGAAGACGATTGATTTTAGAACCTTAATACTAAACAAAAAAAATAGATAATTTCATTTTATCGTCATATTAGTAACTGTTAAAGAGTTTTAAAGAAAATGAAATGTGAAAAGCGAAAGACCTGGATAATATTCCAATAAGTGTGGAAATGTTTAGAGCTCGAGGAATTTCTTAGCTTACAAATCTTTTTAATGTCATTTTAAAGACTAAAAGATGATGAGTGGAGAAAGAGTTTGTTGATTCATATTTAAGAATAAAGTGATGCACAAGAGTGCAAATTATAGAGAATTAAGTTAATGTGTCATACATTAAAATTATGGGAGAGAGCATGAGCATAGTTACGATGTGATACGTAAGTTTCTCACAATCGGTTTGGTTTCATGCCGGGTAGATCTATTATATACATTTGTTAAGGGTTTGATGGAGAAGCATAGAAAGTAAGGAGGATCATATGATATTTATTGATTTAGAGAACTTATGATAAAGTTTCAAGAGATATTCTTTGGAGTTAGACAGAAAGAAGTTAATATTGATTATATTCAAGTCATTAAGGATATGTATACTAGAGCATTACTTGTGTCCAAACACAGGAGGATTGACAAAATATTTTCCTATTTAGTTGGATTACATCAAGGATCAACTTTAAGCCCTTATCTTATCTTTTACTTTAGTTATGGATGTTCTTACTTGGCATTTACAAGAAGATGTATCTTGGTGTATGCTTTTGTGACATTCTTCTTATTGATAAGACTAGAGGGAGTCCAACTAAACTTGAATTATGGAGGTCAACTCAGAGTCTAAATGTTTTCAAGTAGATCTAAAACTAAATATATGGAGTGTAATTTTAGTTGTAGAAGTGGTAGTGTGATATTAGGTGAACAAATTATTAATAAGAGTGGCGTTTGATATTTAGCTCATTGTTCATAATGATGGTGAAATAGATGGAGATGTTATTAGTAGAATTCAAGTTGGATGGTTGAAGTGGGAATGATCATTATTATGTGATAGAAAAGTTTTACTTAAACTTAAGAGAAAATTTTATAAGATGGTGGTAAGACGCAATGACTTATGAATGTTGGCCAATAATAAAGAGAAGATAAGTAAGTATTCTGAGAGGATGAGGAGTGGATGAGTGGCTTTACTCTTAGAGATAATGCAAAATGTGTATATTCGAGAAAAAGTTAGAGCTCAGTGGTAGATAAGATTAGGAATTTAGATGGTTTGGCCACATAAAGCCTAGTCAGATGACCGATTAGGAGAGTAGATGCATTAGATTTGCTTTATGTTAAGAAAGAGGTAGACTAAAAAGACTTGGTTAGATGTATAAAAATGATCTTAGTATACTTGATTTAAATGAGAATTTGACACATAATATAACAATGAAGATGAAGGATTCATGTACCCCACTAGTGGGATTAAGGCTTGTTGTTGCTCATCGTTCATGAATATTTTTTACGACAAGCTTGAACATTTATGATTTAATATTTTGATGAATGAATCCAAACTATCGTAAATTTCTAGATGGTGTCAAAGAAGAGTGCATGAAAGTGGAAAAAAAAAACTTAAAAGTTCAAATTAACCGAGATAGCTTCCTTACTAGTTATCATTTGACATCAAGCCAAACAATTATATATGTCTCATGCATTATATTAGTTCGAGAAAATTGCAATTCGTGATAATCGCTTTAGTGATTTAGATCCTCCTCACATGGAGTCGAGATATCCAAGCCATTTCTAAAATTTTTCAATGGGGTATTCAAAATAAAATCGACTATAACTTTGGATAATGCATCATCAAATGATGCGACAGCTATAAACTTGAAAGCATTATTTACTAGAAGTCTGAATTTATGGTAATGGGGGATTTCTTTCATGTTCGTTGTGCTGCTCATATTTTAAGTTTAATGTGCAAGATGACTTGAAAGAAATTGACAATATAATTGAAAAGATAAGAGAATTAATCTTATTTGTAAAGCGATCTCCTGGCCGCTTACATAAATTTGGTGAGATTATTAGAAAGATTGGTTTATCAACAACAAAGTCACTATCCATTGATGTTCCTACACGATGGAACTCAACATGCAAAAAGTTGGAGTCTACATTTTACTACAAGACTGTTTTTCTAGAATATGTTTTGCGAAATCTTAATTACATATGGTTCTCGGAAGATTGGAATCCATAAGTTAGAGAGTTGCTTCACATTTTTCATCGAATAATTGAAATTTTTTCTGGATCAAACTATCCTACTGCAAATAGGCTTCTTCCAAATCTAATATTAATTAAGAAAATTTTATATAGAGAATATTTATCTGATAATTTTTTCATTTATAATATGACAAGCACTATGAAGGCAAAATTTGATAAGTATTGGGCAGATTGTTCGTTGTTATTCTCAATTGCATGCATTCTAGATCCAAGAATGAAATTATTTTCCATTAATTATTACTATCCAATGATTTATGATAATGATATTATTGATGAGAAAAAGGAAGTCACAACAATGAAACAGAAATTATTTGAGCTCTACTCTTTATGTTTGTTGTTGATAAGCAACATACTGACTAAAAATACTGAAACTCCTATTTGGAATAACATCTACAGAAGGAGTCACATTTGTCGATGATTTGGTTGAGTTGTATGATTTTATAGACTCTCTTGGCCTTTTAGTTCCAATCGACTTAGAATATATATACTTAGATGAATCTTGTGTTAAATGTCACGATTTTGAATTTGATATTTTAGATTGGTAGAAAATGTCGTACAAGACTATCGAAGATGGCAAAAGATATTTTTTTACGATACTTCTGATTCTTGAGTCGGCCTTTAGTGCGGTGGTGTCTTAGTGATTATAGAAGTTATATTTCACAAAATATTGGATGCCTTAATATGTAGTGAAAATTGGATTAGATGCGGTACAAAAATTGAAAAAACTGAATGTTTTTTATCATTTTTTTTTATAGTGAAATTACATTATTTAATTTAATTTTCAATAAAGACAACGCTTTTTTTGCATTTCCAGCACATCTTAAATTAAGAAAACTTAGCTATATCTGTCTCGGAAGCTTGAGTGTGATTCATAAATTTGAATTTCATGAGGGTAACATTATTTTGTGGATTTTACAATTTGTAAACAGAAAGTTTATACGATTGTAGACTTTAACAATTAACATTTGTTTTAATTTGATGCCCAATGATAAAATTATATCGAGATGACTTTGAGAAAATTACGATTTTAAAGAAGATGGTGAATTTTGATTTTAATATATTTTAATAATGAAAATTTGAGACCATTTAGGTACAAAATACTTTTTTAGTTTTTGCCTGAAATTGTACTACAAATTACAATGTTTAAAGTTTGGCCTTTTAAAATTGTTTTACTTTCTCAATTTTTGTACTATATTCTACATTTCAATTGTAATTTTTTCAATCATGAAAATGGAAGACTTCTTTCATATGTTGTAGTTATTTACATTTTAATAGTTGTAATGTCAGAGTAATTTGAGCTTTTGAAATCATTTTGTATTTTTATATAATTGAAGTTGATGTTTTTCAATGTCTTATGTCACCCTAAAAACTACCAATCATCTCAATATTTTGAGGACAAAAAAATAAAATAAAAACACAATCCTTTGGGGTTTAGTTATGCTCATGTATAAACCATCAGAATTAGCAATTTCTGATTTTGTACTTTTGCTAAAAGTCGAACCGTGGACTCTATTTAACTTTTGAATTATTTTCAGATCAGATCTTGAAAGCCCAAAGCTAAACCTTGGTCCTTGCATGTTAATGATTATTATAAGGTATTTTTATTCTCATTTATTTTGTTTGGTGATTTGCTTGAAATATTTTAAACCAAAATTAGTTAATGATTATTATGAGGTATTTGTGTTGTTGACAATGTTAAGTACTGTATCAAATTTGAAGCATGCCTCACAGATCAGTAGTTTGTCTATGCTATGCTTATGAGCTTATCTGGTAAGGCAGAACTTGTAACAGAGGTTGTATGTTATCTACTACGAGGTTGTGTTGTTACAACTTACAATCATTTTATATGTAATTTTATTTTGTACTGTTGTAAGCCTATAAGTTTCCAGAACTCAACTCATCCCGTCATCCGTGTCTCAGATGCCCTCAAGTCTCAGGCTGCCAGGCATCGGCGGTTGTGCCGTAAGGCGCAAGTTCTATGCCACGATAACTTAGTTGTTTTAGTCGGCCATATGTGTTGTGTGGTCAATGTGCTCGTATTGCGGTTGTGTCATGAAGTTTTGAACTTAAGGTATTTGTTTTTATTCATAATTTCTGATGCTTAGTTCAAGAATTTCTTGAGCCCTGAGGATGAGGTATTTATTTTATTTTACAATTTGAGTTTTCCTTTTATTTCATGTTCTCCAATTCCTGTCTCTTGATTTTCTATTATCTTGTGGGTTATATATGTATTTGATTTTCTTATTCGAGAATCGAGAGTTTCTGGACTATGATGAGAAGAGCATAACATTACAATTTCAATTTCTTCCAACAAAAAATTCTGATCCATCATTGGTGGCTCTCATTGGATGACAAACCTCCAATCTATTTTCGCTTTCTTTATTTTAATGATCTACGGATGTGAACCCAGAGTCTACAAGTGAAATTATAGATTGCAAATACTTGAAGATGATTATAACTCTTCGAACCCGATAGTCAATTTAAATATCTCTTGATATTGTATTTTATTTATATTTTTGTAAATTTGATTTTTTTGTATTGGCTAAACACAATTAAATATGTACAATGAAAAATTAAAAATTGTAAAATTTATCTATTTATTAAAATGTACAACATTATTATCTTTAATAGATTTTAAAACTTTAATTGTTATATTGATTTAAATTTCAATTTTATACAATTAATTCAAGCAAATTTCAATTTATGTGATTTTTTTTCCTTTGTGCTGCTGTGCATTAAGTTTGAGCTACTAAAATCAAAACGAGCCAGCTCGTTCTTAATTTCGAGCCAAAAAAGTCCAAAATCGAGCTAAACCATAAAAAACGAACCGGCTTGAATTGCTTTCGAGCTGGATCGAGCTCGATTCAGATTCAATCCGACCTGGCTCGAAAGCAATGTCAATGAGTTACGATCCGAATTCAAGCCATCATAAAATAGATTCGAGCCAGTCCTGGATCGGCTCAAAAACGGATCGTTCTCAGCCCTAAGTATGAATGGTAAGAGAGGTAAATATGGTAATGGTGATAGGTATAATTATGATGGTAGTAAGTTTAAATTTGGAGTTGAATACTTTGAACTCTCCCTCTCATTCCTATAAATAGAGATGCCTCTTATAATGTTAAGCATTTGGCTTTAGAATAAAATTATTTTCTTGAGTTTCTTTGTTCTCTTTGTGTGCTTTCCTTCAAAAGTGTGTGCTTATAGAACCTTTAAGAAAGGAAAGAGATCTCCAGGACAAATTGTTTGTAGAGGTCTATTTTACCTCCGCTTCGCTGCTAGTTACTTTGAATTTGTCACATGTTAGATCGTTCATACCTTTCAATTTTTCTTTACACTTATTAGAATTAGATCTCTAATATAGTTAATATTATAATAGCTTGAATCTTTTCAGCTTAATTAAATTCTTGATATTGTGATTGTGCTAAATAGTAGTGTTCATTTACCATTACTCTTTTGTAAAAATTTAAAAATTATTGGTGTAATCAACTTCATATCATAATAAGTCAATTTTGTCCCACATCAGGACTTTATTACGGCATAGGTAGGTTCGAACCCAAAATATTAGCACCAACTAACTTCCAATATCTTTACCAACCGGACTAATTGGCACTCACAAATATGCTTCCTTTAGTTAACTCTGAAGTGTTCAATTGAAGCTGCTAATGCATTTTTTATTTTTTAGTCAAAACATTTTGAAGTTTAATTTCTTAATCACACTTTCTATATGCTTTTTCAAAAGCAAATTTTCTAAAACAAATTTTAAAAAATGCAAACAGAGAATTTTTGTTTCAATCCAACAAACGCTACTTTACTCTGGCTCTTCTCCTACCAAAAAAAGTAATACAAAAGCTGCTCCAAACAAAGCCTCAATTTATAGTGTTTTATCCAAATTAATTATTTTCTATTCAGACTTCGCATTGCATGAATTTTTTAAAACACCAAAAAGAAGCTTTTTTAAATGGAATTTGATTTGAACAGTAAGACAAATATAAAAATCTTAAAATTCCAAAGAACCATAGGAATAACAGACATTATGTTTCCTTACAATATAAAAAAAGTACATGATAATATAAATCTGACAGCACATTTAAAAGGAAGAGAATGAAATCAAGCAACCTGGACAAATAAAAGGCCAACATAACCAGAATTAAAACCAACCTTCTTTGTTAAAGTTAGTAAATTGCACCCATATCAATCATCATCAAAATGTAAAGTATGCTTAAAAAACGAACAAGGACTAGTATTGGCCATCCCAGTGTATGACAATGGAAAACTATGTCCAAAAGAATGAATGACAGATTTAACAAATACTAAGGCTTCATTTGGAACAGCTTTTTTACAATTTTGATTTCTAACCTATTGCCACACATATGACTACAATTTCCTTGTTATTTTTTAGAATTTTTTGTGATAATAATGAGCTTTTTGCAATCATATATCTTATAGTTTGGTGATTATAAGGAAGCTATCATCTTAGTTTTTCAAAAGGATAAAGTTCTATCACACCTACACAACTTCGAAAAAATTTGCTCTGCAATAATCATGTAGCTATTTTGTGGACCTTCCATTTTCTGATCATAACAAAGTAGAGCTTTGGAAATTGACATAAGAGAGAGTAAGATGAATATTCAAAAAATGTTTTAAATATATCACTGTACTTTATCTTTTCTTCTTTGCAGTTTGAAAGTAAATGAAGCTCCCTTTCTAGCATAATAACTTAAAGAAAAGGTGCAGAACCAATGAAATTGAACCACATAGCAAATTAGATATATAGGATAACATAAACCAAGAAAACTAACCCACATAAATTACTAGCTATAAGAGTTAACAGAAACCACATGTTTTGCTTCCTTTGCCATGCATAAAATAAATAGCTTAGTTGTCAGAATTGAGAGGAAATATTTTAACTAAAGCAGGTCCACACAAGCAGAAGTGAACCATCAGCACAAAAAAGGAATATATAACGAGATGGAGACACATTAATCCAATAACACAAATGAAAAAAAAGAATTAAAAATAAGAAATTAAAGAGTAATTCACCTGGCTTTCCCCCAGATAACACAGCACTTTCAACAGGTTCCACGCCATAGAGCTAGAAAAGGAAAAGAACATTAGTTACATATCACATGCAGAACAGAATGCAAGTTAATTTATACTAGACATGATGTTATCCAACTGACCTTGATATTAGGATTCTGCTCTTTCAGGTACCTCCCTGCTCCAGTAATTGTACCACCAGTACCAATTCCAGAGACTAATGCATCAATTTTCCCACCAGTTCCTTTCCAGAGCTCAGGCCCAGTTGTTTCATAATGAATCTAACCATTTTTTTCTTTAAAATCAGTTGCCATCATAACCATCATAAGATGCAAGTTCTACATGAATAGAAATCGAGAAGAAAAAAAAATTGTGTATAATAGATTTAGTACCTCAAACAATACTCAATAGGAATGAAAAAAAAATTATGATGCATAAACAATCCAAAATTATCAAGATCAGGCTAACGATGATGATATATCTACTAAGTCCAATTTAATTTTAAAAAAAAACTCCATCACATTTTATAAAGACAGAACCTAGAAGTCCAAATGCACCTTGGGGTTAGCAGGATTCTCAAACTGCTGAAGAACGTAAGAATTGGGAGTCTTTGCTGCCAACTCTTCTGCCTTTTGAACAGCGCCTTTCATAAGTAAGGCAGGATCTGTCAGGACCAATTCAGCACCAAAAGCTTTAAGAATAATCCTTCGCTCAAGACTCATAGAAGCTGGCATTGCGAGTACAAGCTTATATCCCTTAGCAGCAGCCATGAACGCCAATCCAATACCAGTGTTGCCACTTGTAGGCTCAATAAGAACACTCTGGCAACATATTAAAGCAAGCAAAAGACATCAACAATCATCCAGTAGTTATTAAAGAATACTAAGAGCTGTCAGCTCTTCCAAATCCTACAATTGTAAAATATATTATTCTTCAAAGATCAACTCAATTTACTAAGACTGTCTTCTCCATTAAAATTATAGCCTTTTTTACACAAAAATATATAAAGATCATAACATTTTCAAGTTTAATGTACCTTTCCAGGAGAGATAAGGCCCTTCTCCTCTGCATCAGTAATCATGCTATACCCAATCCTGAAATCCAATCAATTGAAAATTGCAGAGGTTTCACCAATTACCTAGCTTACATAATTTAAGATAGAAGACAGAAGCATTACCTATCCTTGACACTAGAGCATGGTTCCATCATCTCTAATTTAGCAGCAACACGAGCATGGGAGCCCCAGTAAGAGCATTGAGATACACCAATGGAGTTTTACCAATCAACTGTATTATAATGACAGCAAACAATACAAAATTGGTCATTAGTATTAAATAACAATGAAAATGAGAAGATCTATGGGACCTAATAATATCAAAAACGTACTTCAGTGACATCCTTTGCGATCGTTGGCACTACTTCACCCATGGTTCAGGCTTTATTTGCAAGACACTGACAGTTGCCTGAAAAATAATTACCTTATTTCAAGACCAGAGAACAAAAGAACCAAAAAAAAAAAAAAAAAAAAGGTCTATCATATGATAAAATCAAGTAAATTAGAACAGCTTGATTGAAAGAGATGCACATAAACTACTAGTAAATTCCATGTCCATTAGATTAATTAAAAAAAAAAAGAAAAAAAGAATCCATGGATAACTTCTGTACTGAAATTAGAAAGCTGCCCGTGGTCAAAAGATCCTAGCAACGCAACTAAAAACTCAACTGTTCCATTAGATTAATTAAAAACTGGCAACGAAGTGGAAGAAGATGAGTTTGGAAAGATGCACCTAGGGTTCCAAATAAAAATGGTAAATCCTCTAGCCAAAAACAAAGAAAAAAGAAAACATAAAGAAGATCATCCATGCATGCTGAAATTATCTCCAATAGAAACAAGAACAGCTTACAACATCAGAAATCCACGGAGATCTTCAATACTGAAACAAAACAAAACAAAAAAAAGCGGGAAAACACCAATAGTCGGAACAAAATTAACGATTGCATCTGGATTTTTCTTCCAAAAAGAAAAAAAGACCACAACTAAAATCAATAACAATGAACAATTTGGCACCTTTACCACGAAATTAGAAGGAATTTCTAAAGATTCAAAACTTATAAATCAATTATGAAAACTGAAAAATATGCTACTTATAATTATTTATGAGACGCGTATGAAAAAATATAAAGACGCGTAGTGTGACTTTCCTTCTTTTAAAGATAGCTAATGATTTGGCAAAAAATATATAGTTTATTTGAAAAGAATATAACACTTGCTTAAATTCATTCCTATTTTTTTCTATATTATTACTTAAGAAGGATATCCACACCTACATATATAAATTGCATAAACGAATTAAACAAATAAACATAAACTTTTGTATCTTTCTTTTTTCCATTCATTTTTTTTAAATATGTATATATATTTAAGAAAAGTGGTATATTAGTCTGGACAACCCTGAGATCATGACTTTAGTTTCAAGAGATTGCATCTACACCTCGCTAAAGCGCTTTGTCTCACTTTATCTTTCACATAATATATGTGATATAAAAAAAAAATGGATAAAAGAAATCCCTATTTGTCTGCTTAACAAAATCATGCATCGTAAAAGCATTCAAATTTTTTAAATAGGTTCTTTTAGCATTCATCATTGAAGTGTTCATTCGTATATATATAAGATTCATCTATATGCATGTTACATATGTTGGAAAAGAAATGAAGTGATATATATTTTATGATAGTATTTTACTTTACTTAATCTTAAAATGTCTTTCTTTTTTAATAAGTTTATTTAGAAAAAAATTTAAACTTAGAATTAATTAAAATAGGACGAGGTCGTTGAAATGAGCCTCTCGATCTTATCCAAGAAGGCAGCTTTGGATCCGATGCAGGCCGTTGAATGAGAAATACCAAAAATGACGAGGTCGTCTCCGCTCTCTCCGCAGCGACCGATTCTAAAATTGACTTCTTTGTTTCTTCTTTAACAGAGAGAAAAAACAAAAAAATTCTGTTAAAAACCTGAAAGAACCGAGACGGATCGATAGGACAGATACGAGGACTTGTCAAATTTTTGATCATCTATGAGTTCCGAACAGAAAACAGGGGAGGAGGTGCCAGTGGACAAACTTCTAATTATAACATCAGAATTAATAAATTAATTACTTTTTCTTTTAACTTTTTTTTTACATTTACTTACCTATCATATAATTATTGAAAAATCAAAAATGATATTGATTGCATTTGATCTTCTATGCCTTACAGCATACTTTGATGGCCTCCTTTAATCTCATATTTAATATTTTCTTGATGATATATTAAATATTGTAAGATTTGCATACATATCACACAAATTTATGCATTTACATATCTAATATTTAGATATTTACTTATCTAATATTTTCTTATGCTTTAAAAAGTGTATTTTACTTTTAAAAAGTGAGTGATGATAATATTTTTGATGTAATATTAATATTTAGACTATTATATACGTAAAAATTAATAGGTGTTAAATATGTAAATAGATAAGTATTGTTGGTATGTATGTAAATCCCCCTTAAATATTTAAAATATATTGTATTTCATAATTATTAGGCCTCTAAATCAAATATATTAATAGTAAGTAGTATTTCACTCTTGATTTATCTATTGTTATCATATAATGACCTTAATAAGCATTTCTTCATATAATCATTTTTGTTAATTTATTATTTAAACATAATTATTGAAATCAATTATAAAATGAATGTACATACATAAATTTGTTCAATTGTTTCTCTAAGATAGCATGATATTGGTAGTTGGCTCTGCTTATAGTAAACAAAACGAAGATCAAGATTTATACTATTATAAATAATGAGCACAATAATATGATGATGATTATTATTATTCATTCATTCATTCATTCATTCATTCATTCAATCAATCCACAACATGCATACTCATTAATTATAGAACTTTATCTATAATTGATGAAAGTCTAACCAATCCATATCTACATATAATTAGGATCCATTGATCAATATTGATTTATTGTTGATATCAAAATTATTATAATATCTAATCCAATAGGCGACACTTAACATATTCCTAAGACATAATTGATATTCTTAATCATTGTACGTTAAATCCAAAGATATAAATAAATCTAGAAGTAACATTAAAATCTTAGAGTATAGATCCAATTGACTGAAAAATATAATTTCGTGTATAAATATTTAAGAATAAAAATTCTTAAGTTTCATAATAAAATTAATTATTATACCATACTTTGGTGGAGACGAGCCAATTCATTTTGATAAAACTTAATATTAATAATGTGTACTTCTTAATTGTTTCTTCATTCTAATTATATATATTTTATAAATTATAATGAGGGAAAGCATAGTCCAATAGTTTATCTTCTAAAGATAAATAAATTTACCTATATCTAAATTATTTTTTAATTCCCTTGTCAGCCTTAAAATTAAATAAACATTCTCTTATTTTGCTTTAGACAACCATATTAAATTTGCATTATCATGTACATTCTCGTATCTATATGATAGAATTACCTTTGTTTTAGTAGCAAAACTATAAGACTTCTGAAATAATAATAATAATAATAATAATTGATCCCATATTATATTTTCTCCAATTGATGGACATTTCAATTACGATAATAAGATCAAAGTTGAACTTTCTTAGCCTCTTTTGAGGTCCAAGTTATAAGATTACCATAGTCACCTATATTGCATTATATTTATGTAAGATTCATAACCTAATGATATGTTGAGTCCCTATATAGATCTATATTGAGGCTAATATCTTTTATTATAATATCATAAGTCCTAAAAATGCAATTCATTAAAAATAAAGTTGTTATTAATGAGAAATAATATGTCTCACTTTTTAATAATACATAAGTCAAAAATTGAAAGAACTAGCTCCTCTACAGATGCAACATAAATGGATGCCATGGAACAAAAAGATAAATTCAATCTAAATAATCTAGTCTTAGTCTATGGGAGCCACATTGAGAAAAAGCATGTAATGAAGAGGGAAAATCAGGTATATCAAAGATTTTATTTCTAGTAAGGTCTTCATTTGAAGGTTCTAAAAGTAAAATGTTTTTTATTAAATAATTTAAACCTTGTCCATGAGCCTATCCAAGGAAAGATATGCATCAAATATAAACAAAAATATTGGAGCCCTCTAGAATTTCACCCTAGTGAATGTTGTGGCATTGAGCTAGAATCATAACTACATGGTTTACATATGATATATTCAATGAGTACATTACACAAAAGAGTATATATATATATATATATATATATATATATATATATATATATATATATATATATATATATATATATATATATATATATATATATATATATATATATATATATATATAAGATTTTGGACATTGATACATGAGTAATACATAAAATTCATCATTTTTATATATGGGGATGATGCTAATTATTTTATATATAATGTTTATTTAAATAGTGACCATTTCTAGCCATAATAGTTCACTAGCCCTTAAGGTCCATCAATTAGGAAGAACCACCTATGCATGCCTACTTAAGTAAAAGGGGCCTTCCTAAGAAGGCTTGAAATTTCTTCCAATCTTATGGTGGGCCATAATTGGACATTGAGACATTAAAACTAAATTTACATCCCATAAAATTTTAAGTTGGACAAACCTATCATGAGCATGTGTCATATGGCTTAAGTAAAGCATAAGATTCCAACATGCTTGCAATTTCTCTCATACAATTTATCAAGATCTCCAAATTAAACTAGGCATTTCTTTCCTTAGTAGTCTAATAACTAAAGAAAATTCTCAATAATAGGTGGCTTAACTTTAAGGGTGGAATAACATTAGCTACAAAGGCTAAGGAATATAAACTAGATTGAGTTAATGTCATATATATGTATGATTTGATTTGCTCATTAAGTCATCCATTAATATATCATGTCACTCCCTTATTCTCATTCAAAATTTTCTTAATCAATAGATTAAGTCTTTATTGAATTCTTCTACCAAGTCTTTATTGAAGGCTTCTACCAAACTATTAGTCCTAAAATAATAAATGAAAAGTTTAATTTGATATTATGATGGTGAATAAAATTATTATCTTGATGATTTTAAATCTTTGTAATTATCAGAAATAACTCATCATGACAATCTAAATTTATTTAAGATATGATTCATAAAAAAAATATAATGCATGGCTCACCTTCATGGATAGCTTCTACAAATCTGTAAAGAATCAATATATACTAAAATAAACTTATAACCTTTGAAAGAAAGAGGGTCAATAGGTGTAATATTACATGTCCACCAACTTTTAAAGCCTAGGATAAAATTATAACATGAAACAAGTTTGGTGATTAGTAGGGCACCACACCATTAATTTGGCATTGATGACTATACCGAACTATAACCACATAATTTTGAGTCATCAAAGACTAGTAATAGTTAAGATATTTTATCTTAATTTTAAATTTGAATTAGATTGGAGCATTTCACACAATCTATAAATGTATTTACTCATTGCTTCATAAACTTCATATTTTTTTAAGATAATGTAGTCACACGTAATAAAACAAATATTACTATGAGAGAATTTCTACTTTAAGCAAATGATAATGCTCTCATCTTAATCATAGTGAATGAAAAATCATTCATCGGAGAGCTTATCATTTTGTAAGTATTTTATAAACTATTATATATAGTCAACCTTTTTATGATTTATCATAATAATAAGTTCATTATTGAGAGGCTCAATATCTACAAGCTTTTAATTAGGATCAATAAGTGTTAGTATTTATCTAGTTTTAATCACTATGCTTAGAAAATCACTTTTTAAATTAGATAACTCCTTTGTAAATTTGGCAAGTGCTTCTACCATTTTATTTTAAGCATGCGACATAATGGCAAAAACTACATTACGAATGTGTCAATATAGTTCCATAGCATGTTGATACTAAGAAAGTTGAGGTTTGTAGGTATTTGTCACTTGGTTGATCACCAAAAAAGAATCACTCAAAATTTTAATACTATTAATTTCTATTTAGCTTGCCAACTATATGACAGTGATTAAGGCCTTATAATTAGCTTCATTATTAGCATTCTCATCTAAAAGATGGTATGAGTAATGGCATGATTCCTAACTATAGTGTAATAAAATTACAATCAAAATTAGTTTGAATAAAATGAGATTATAATGAACGACCTTTCATAAGGGCCACAACATCAACATAAATTTCTCTGTTAGGCAATCCTAGTTCTTTATAGTTAAGACTTTCTCATATAAGAGATTATTATTAAAAGTGGAATCCATATGAATAAGATGTGTAATAAAGAAATGAATAAAAGTTCAACCCATCTTATATAGTTCATTATGGAACATAAGTAATATCAAATTATAAAAGTATTATCGACTATCTTGACAACATTTTGATATTGTTGGATGGATCATAAGATAATATAAGGGATTAACCTGTTCAAGATTAAACTCATTTGTGTGATATCATAAAATTTCAAAGCATTTAGATAGTAAAAATCATAATGAGATAATGTTTCTTGATAGTATGTGCTAAAAGGCTTAATGGGTCAAAAGGTTCAACTTGGATTCAATTGAATCAAATGTACCAATAACCAAGTCTTGATTAAAGCTTAATGAATTTTTGGGATCAAGCCTATGATCTTAGGTGTCAAAGAGTTTAAATAGATATGATCACACCCAATTAGGTTAATTAAATTAAATGAGTTTAATTTGTTCTCAATTGGAAGAAGTGCACCACCTAATTAAATTAAAACTTAGTGTAAGCTCTTTTGGTTACTAAAGATTAATTCTAAGAGAATTGAAGTGATTTTTGTTTTGTTTTTCCTTGATGTGTTTAATTGCACTCAAATGTGTCAATAAATCAAGTATGTCTAATTTGGTTATGTTAGGTCAACTAGGGGTCTAGCCTAAGGACAATGGTTAATCGACACTGGTCTATTAAAATCATAACTAATGGAAGGATCTAAATTAGTTAGGATGGGTGATATGGTCCATTAATGTGCCAAGGTGCATATTTAAATGTTTCAACAATGGATCACCTAGGACTTAGACTAATTAAGCATAGCCTGATTTAGGTCTTATAAGACTTTAATAAGCTAAAAATTATGATTGGTTCATTTTGTGAGTCAAGAGCAGAGCTTATTTATATTCATTTGCATTGTGAAATCAATTAGGTTTCCCTAGATGAAATGTAGATAAGAGTCAAGAGTCAAGCTTATTTACATTATGAAACTAATTAGGATTATTGATAAAACATCCTCTCATATGCCAAAGAAGTGAAACCAATATAAATAAGTGCATAAGAAGAATGTAAGAAAAGCATCCCAATATCCTCATTGTTCATTAATTGTATATATTCCCTTATTGGCATTGCAAATCTCAAGAGTCAACAAATACTATTCCTAATTTGCTCATCATCAACAACACCAAGTAACAACAAAAAATATGTACAAAAGGCCAAATCTCAACCAAGATTCAACATCTACTATTCCTAATTTGCTCATCATCAACAACACCAAGTGGCAACACAAAATGTGCACAAAAAAGAAATGATTGTTGTACCTTGGTTGAGATTTGCTAGATGCTGTACCTTTCTGTAATTAAGTGCATCTCAAAATTCCAAGATGTTTTACTTAATCAGCATTTTCTCCTTTGTATTGATCGCCCTCAAATACATCATTCAACAGATGTCAAAAAATTTAGTTTCAAAACAAATTTTTGCATCGCAGCTCTATTTTGACTTGACATCAATTCATTAAAGGTAATGAAAATTCTCTTCCTGATTTTTTGACCCATGAATTCTTGCAGGGACGATCAAGGGCGGATCACCCCGCATGGAAGAATGACCACTTCTAACCAAGAAAGTCCTTCTTTTCACGGATGTCGTGCGGCGCTAATGGCAAGATCACAATTCATTCAATTGGCAATCAAACTTATCTTTATGGTATTTCCTCTTCAACTACGGTTGAAAAGGGTGAAACTTCTAAAAAAGCAACATCATCCCTAAAAGATCATTGAAGAACGTTATTTCAAAGAAATAAAAGAATATTCTTGAAATTAATCCTCGATTATTCAATAAATAATTGCTTTTATTTGGATATTTGGGAAACAATCCTTTCCCATTTGAAACTAATCTCTCAGAATTATTAAAAAATCTTAATACAATTAAAATATTGAGATTAACCATGTTATCGATCAACCATACTATTTTGTATAAATGTGTTATATAAAAAATCTTTCATCAAAGTGAATGAGGGACTCCATTCCAAGAGATATTTTATCCTCCACTAATTTATAATATAAAATTGGCATAAATTATTAGGTGTAAGCATGATGAAAGCCTTCTTCTTCTCAACAAAAGCAAGGCATTCATGGATGTTCATCATGAACAAAGATATTATCAACAAAAGAACTCCAAAGATGGTCGAAACTATTTTGGAGCGTAATTAAATATTCCCGATCCAATCAAATAAGTCTTTAATGAATGGATGGAAGCTGCCCACAAAATGAGGGCCATTAATCTCAGAAGGATGATCCAAGGGCAAAATCTTGCTTCTTGACCAAATGGATTTGGAGCTGGAACGTTATTCTTGGAAAAGACCCTTTTAATCAATTTGTCCTTCAAAGACAATTTCTTTTAAAATTAGAGGCATCTGTTTCAACAACAAGATTAAGACATGGAAGATTTTAAACCCTTTCTTTAATTTTGCGCACTGCCACGGTATGAATATCATACCATGGTGGGGGATTTTTTTAATCTTCAAAGAGGGGGGCATCTTTGGCAAGATAAAAATACATAATTGAGAGCTCCTAAGAATGCTATGGTTTTATCTAAAATGATATCGAAATTTGTTAGAAATTCAATACTTATTAATTGGTATAATAGAAGCATTAGATATATTATGGCCTAAAAAATCTTATTTTAGTTTGAAATAATTTGATTTTGGCTCAAATAACCCATTTTTAAAATTAACATTTAAATGTTTTTTAGATGGTTAAAGTGTTTGTCAATAGTGTTTGAGAAGAACATCATCAATATAGACTAAAATATATTTAAAATAATCTTTAAATATATTATTCATGATATCAGAAGGTGCATTTTTAAACCAAAGGGCATTACGTTCCATTTGTAATGTCCAAAGGGCACCATAAATGTTATTTTATAGCGATCCGATTCTTTTATCTGGATCTGCCAATATCCTGATTTTAAATCAAATTTGGAAAATATTTTGCATTATGCAATCTATTTAATAAATCTCTTTTATTAGGAAATCGATCCATTTTAAAACTTTGTTTGGCTTGTAATTAATTACAAGTCAGGTCTCTCTTCCTTTCTAATTCATAACATAGAATGATACAAAAGAGGATTTGAATTATTCCTTTCTAATAAATCGCAATCTCTTCCTTACATAAAGAGTGCTCATTCATCGACGAGCCTTTAGTGGGAATGTCTCGTCATTGAAATTATCAATGTAGGAGATCCACTATGAGTCTTTCTTTCCGAAAAGCAATTGGTTGTCACCACAAACTTCCTGAAATTTTGGTGGCAATTTTGAATTTTTTCTTTTAATTTTGGGGAGAAATTTGTTTAAAAGTTAAACTAGTAATTTCTTTTGTAAATAATTTATATGCATAGACTTATTATTAAGCCTATTCATTTCATTTATGATAATTTCTTTAGGATTGGTGATAATGTGATTTATCCCAAAGAAAACATCAATTCAGATCATCAATTCTAGTGATAGGCATTATTTTAAGAAGAAAAGGAGTTAAAATAATGTGTTGTCAAATTTTGACTAAAATAAAGGCATTTGAATACAAACATCTGACACTAGATGATAATTTATACTTAATTTGTGGACTCCTCAACCGCTAATTTTTTCAAAATATTTAGAAGGAATTATTCCTTCTTGTATACAATTTAAATCTGCTCCACTATCAACTAGAGCAGTTAAATTTGGTAAAATAAATTCTTTATTTATAATTAATTTAATGGAAATATACCATTTCTGGTATATTATCTTTTGAATAAGAAACCGGTTCTTGAGAATCGGCTATATTTTCAAATGAATTGGGCATTTTTGATTAATCTCAAGATCCATTAAATGACCATTCATTTGCTCTTGCTCAGCTTTAATTTGCTGAACCTCTAATTTTAGTTTCTTTAATTCAATCTTTAGTTTAGATAAAGAAGCTGAATTAGAAGATGATGAACTTGCCTCTTTTTTCTTAAATACTTCTGATAAGGAGTATATAGGAGGCTTGTAATTAAATTTTTCTAGTTTATCTTTCTTCTTATCATTAAGAAGATCGATAATTTTATCACGAGTTGAATCATCTTCAACTTGTGCTAAAAGTTTAATTAATTGGTCCTCTCATTGAGTATCTGCATATTTATTATATTTTTATAATAATCTTTCTGTTGATAGGACTTGCAAGAGTTAGATTTATCGATTTATCGAATCTCGATGAATGAAGATGAAATATATTTTTCTTCATCTTCTATTTAATCGAGGATGTAAGAAAATTTTCATCGTTTGTTTTAACCCTTCATCAATTGAAGTTCATTTAACTTCTTCGATGCATATCACGTAATGACGACACAAATTTGTAACATTTTATTTCTCTTGTCTCTTTGGTTTTAGAACCGAGGGACGAGAGTGTTTGTGTTGAATTTGTCATATTTTTTATGATGATTTTTCACGCTTAGAAAAATAGTCTTCATATTTTCCCTTGTGAAAAGATAAAGGACGCACTGAGGATCACTTGAATTATTCAGAATTCACCAAGCTATTTTGCTCAAGGCTTTCATTTGATCTTTTAATTTAAGATCATAAATTGCTAAACCAATTTTAATACATGCAAATAAGGTTTCCATATGTAAGAGTTTCATATGGGATGGTTCCATCGTGGCGAAGAGAAACCTTAACCTTTTCAAGAAATAGATTGGGAAGGCCTTCAATGAATTTTTTCCTGAAGGCTATCGATCATAAAGTGTCATAACGTGCTAAAATATCTTTGTACCATCTATAATGGGTTAAGGACGGACATCTTAATTTTTGGAGTAAAGATCTTATTTTTTTCTCCTTGATCTCCAATGAATCCAGCAAAATGATCTACAATCATTTGAATAAGATTATAGACCATTTTTTTGCTCTTTGGAAGATTCTTAGTGTTCAAATCATTTCACTAAGAAGGTCTTCCTTTGGAAAAAGAAAATTATCCCACCAACCCTTTAGAGTTCTAAAAAAAAATGAAATGGCTCTAAGCAATAATGAGGTTTTGCTACTTGATATCTGATTGAATTGGCAAACATAAGCATATGATGAAGAGGTGGATAATGATGTTCAAAAAATCCATCGATATTCCATTCATAGAGAGAACTTCCATCATAGGAATTTTCCACGAAATGGGTATCCTCTTCGAATAATAAATCTAGAGGAGTAGGCTTTTTGTAATAGTATTTTTCTAGATTTTTCTTAGGATAAGAAATCTTCTGGATATCTGAGGAGGATGTGGATCTTGAAGTTCATGAAAAGGTTTTTCATCGATATTGGTTTGATTATCGATTGAGGTTTCATTTGAATCTTCTTCGACCGTGATATCTCAAGAGCTCGACATACTTGTCTTTAAATTTAGAATCAAATTGAATGTCTTCAAGAGGTCCAAAAAGGGATGTTTAGGAGGTGGTCAATAAAGGTCTAATAATAGAATTTGAACTAGGGCTTTCTACTAGGACCCTTTTATTTACCGATCAATTTTAATCTAAGCTAAAAGATGTTCAAAATTTGAAGTATACTTACTATAATTAAGTTGTTTAATTATAGTAATAAATTCCTTTAGAATTTGTGGATCTTTATTTTTCAAGGTAATTTAAAGGTTTATCATCCACCATTTTGCAATTGATGGAGGATAAGATGCTTCAATAATTTTTCCTCGCCCATTTTTTGGTAGAAAATAGCAACTTGAGTGGATTGAGCATAGAATCAAAACCATAAGGATAGTTGCTTTTGCTTGACTATTCTTTCTCTCATTTTTCAAAATATAGCATATCTGAAACATTCTATAAGTAAAACTTCTATACCAAGTACAAGTTATCATTTGAGATACTCTTTTTTACCACTTCCTAGTCTTAGAACTTTGTAGCTCATTAAGACTAAAGTTCATGGAGTGGGAGATTGATTTTCTCATGATAGATAATTTTAGCGAAGGCCTCGATGGTTCGTGAGTTGGGAACCATCCGATCTAGACTTCAGAGTTTGAAGGGATAGAAACCATAGGAAGTGATGTGATCAAAGGGTTGAATCGACTTCAACATCGCCATTTGAATTATCGATCATATCTTAATGGAAGGTCTTGGACCATGATGATCCAATGATTCTGGAAATACCACCTCAACCCATTTAATCATTCAAGTAGAAGATGCTAATAGATTTGTTTCAAGTATTGGTTGAACTTTGAACTCTAGGATTTAGAGTATTTAAAACTCAAAAATGAATTCTAAAAATTAAAGCAATAGTTTCAGAACTCGGGAGAAAATCATAACCATAAAGCTATAAATGTAATTTTAAAGCTTCAAAAAGGTTTATATCAGAAAGAGATAAACTTGAAGGAAAGGTGTTGAAATAAATGTAATGAGCTAGTCTCTACAACACTCATTGGATTGAGCCTGAAGATTATCCGCCATCTCTTAGCTAAAAAGAAGCATTTAGATTTTAAGGGTTAAAGGTTTGAATGCTATCTATCATCCCTATGAATATATTTAAAATCTTGCATATATTTATGCAAATCTTCAAACTTAGTAGATAAATAGATTCCATTTGATCTACGAATGGTATTTTATAGTTTTCATCAAGATTTTCTTAAAATCAAAGTTCCAAATTGATAAATGATAGTTTTATTTTTGGGAGAGACCATCTATTTAGGTCTTCTTCATTGGGAACTCGCCATTTGAGTTCGATTAAATATTTATTTCTCTTAATTGTTAGATTAGAAGTTACATCAGAAGAAGTAGAAGCCATATAACCAAAAAGGGGGAGAAATGGAGAGAGGAAGATGATGCAGAGAGAATTTGAAACAAATTACCCGATAAGGATAAAATAAACTAAGTATAAACCTCCACCAGAGAATTATCATAAACAAAAATAGACTTATAACCCTTTCAAGCATCCACGCAATGGATTTATGGCCATTTGATGAAGATGGATAAAGCCATGGAATGATGAACAAAATGGTTCATGCAAAGTTGGTAAATGCACAAAAATCTCTAAAATCCTCCCCCCCTTAAGGGATCACCCCAACATGGCTCTGATACCAGACTTTTACCAGGATATATAAAACACTTATTTATTAAAGCTTAAAAAGAACTTACATGATGATAGGAAGAACTAAGAGTACAAAGAGGAAGAAGAAAGAAGGGAAAAAGAAAGAGCACCTATCTGAGGAGCATATGAGAGGGAGACTTTAGAAGCTAATAAGATTAACAAAAGAGAAATGTTTTAGAAGCAACAAAGATAAATTATTGATAGAATTATTTCAATAATAATATGGCTACTTTGAAAGTAGCAATTATTTCTAAGATGCTACTTTTTAAAGCAAAGAATTTTTCCTTTAAATGCTACTTTTGAAAAGTAATAAATATTTCTGGTGAATTTTAGTTGTAAAGTAGATTCCCTGTTGGTGGAGATAATGATGCTTTCCTTTTACGCTGGAAGAAATAATTTGTATGAAGCTGGAATCCATTAAGTTTCTCTAGTGGATTCCACGTCGACACTGTCAGAAGAGTCACCACTATCGCAGATGTAGATAGGGTGATTAAACACCTGGGAGTTGATTCTTATATTTTTTGAGATCTTATGAACTTCGTTCTCATGAGGGTAATGTCTTTAATACTCAAGTAATATCATCAATAACTCAAAATCAATAGTTTTAAATCTAAGTAATAAGCTTTAATGATAGCTTTGATTTGCTTGAGCTTATCCTCAATGCTAATTGAATTCCACCATTTTAAAAGAATCAAGGATAAACATTGAGGTCTTTCCAGAATAATGTTCTCCAAATCCATGGGATTTGGTAGTTCGAAGAAGTAAAGCAGATTTTGCCGGATCATCCTTTTGGGATTAATAGCCTCATTACAGCTTCCATCCATTCATTAAAGACTTCTTTGATTGGATCCGGAAGAATATTTAATTTTGTTCCAAAATAGTTCCACCATCTGAAGAACCATGCTGGAAGTTCTTTGTTGATAATATCTTTGTTCATGATGAACATCCATGAATGCCTTCACTTTTCGTTGAGAAGGAAGAAGGCTTTCATCATAGCTATACATAACCAATAATTTATGCAAATTTTATTATAAATTAGTGGAGGATAAAAATATATTTTTCTCTTGGAATGTCCCACATTCACTTTGATGAAATATTTTTTATATAATGCATTTTCTATAAAAATAGTATGTATCATCACAATCTAATAATATTTTAATTATATTAAGATTTTTCATAATTTCTCTTGAGATTAGATTCAAATGGGAAAAGGATTGTTTCCCAAATATCTTTCAAATAAGGCACATTATTTATTGAATAATCGAGGGATTAATTTCAATAATATTCTATTTTATTTCTTTAGAGAAATAAATATTCTTAGAATCATCTTTTAGGGATGGTGTTGCTTTTTAAAGGTTCACTTTCAACCGTAGTTGAAGAGGAAGTATAAAGATAAGTTTTCAAAATCAATGCCAATTGTTGAATCTGCTATTGAGCGCCAATGACCTCCATGAAAATAAGGACTTCTTTTGTCATTCTTCGCAGGTGATCCACCGATCGTCTCGCAAAGAATTCACGTCAAAAATCGAAGAGAATTTTCATTACCTTTAATGAATTGATGTCAAAACGAGAGTCGCGATGATGAAGCAAAAAATTTATTTTAAATTTTTTGACATCTTGAATGATATATTTGACCAATCTAAGGAGAAAATGATTTAAGTAAATTATCTCTGGAATTTTAAGAAATGCATTTAATAAAGCATTTCTTTTGATAATGGAATACTTTGAGGATTCCATTTACCAACAAAAGAACTAATTCTTCTTAGAATTCTTTTGCTTTAGATACCTCCATTTTTATCGAGGCATCTATTTCAATAATTTAAAATTAAATAAGATTGACAAGAAGATTTTGAACCCTTTCTTTAATTTTAGACCGCCATATATTTAATATCGCAATGGGATTCTTTTTAATCAAAAGAGTGCTACATCTTGGCAAGATTTGATAAAATACATAATTGAGCTCCTAAGAATCAAGATGGTTTTTTATCTAAAATGATATCGAAATTTGTTTAAATTTACTTATTAATTAGTATAATAAAGCATTGATATATTATGGCTAAAATCTTATTTGTTTGAAATAATTTGATTTTTTGCTCTAAATAACCCATTTTTTTAAAATTAACCATTTAAATATTTTAGATGAAGTGTTCTTCAATATATGTTCATAAGAACATCATCAATATAGACTAAAATATATTTAAATTAATCTTTAAATATATTATTCATGATATTTTGAAATTGAAGGTGCATTTTTAAACCAAAGCATTACATTCCATTCGTATAATGTCCAAAGGCAAGAAGCCGCTTTTATATATATTCTTTTATCCGATCCAATATCATGATTTTAAATCAAATTTGAAAATATTTTTGCATTATGCAATCTATTTAATAAATCTCTTTATTAGAATTAGAAACAATTTTAAAACTTTGTTAATACTTGTAATTAATACAAGTCGCGGTCTCCTCTTTCCTTTTACAATTAATATAATGATGCCTCAAGAGAGTGAAATTATTTTCTCTAATAAATCGAATCTCTTTGCAAAAAAGGTAGTGCTCGTCATCAACAAGGATGAGTTAGTGGGAATGTCTCATTCATTGAAATTATCAATCATCCACTACATGAGTCTTTCTTTAAAAGTAAATTGGGTTGTCTACAAACTTCCTTTGGAATTTTTTGGCAATTTTGAATTTTCTTTTTTTGGGGAAGAAATTTATGTTTAAAAGTTAAACTAGCAATTTCTTCTTGTAAATAATTTATATGCATAGACTTATTAATAAGCCTATTCATTTCATTTATGATAATTTGGATTGGTGATAAATGGAATGTGATTTCTTATTAAAGAAAACAAATAATTCGAGATCATCAATTCTAATGATATTATGAAGGAGGAGTTCAAAATAATGTGTGTCAAATTTTGAATAAAAGACATTTGAATATAAACATCATCTTGACCAGATGATAATTTATACTTAATGGATTCACCTTTCCTTTAATGTTTTTTTTAAAATATTTAGAAGGAATTATTCCTTCTTGTATACAATTTAAATCTGCTCCACTATCAACTAGAGAAGTTAAATTTGGTAAAATAAATTCTTTATTTATAATTAATTTAATGGAAATATATCATTTGGTATATTACCTTGAATATTTTATGTAAGAATGTTCTGAGAATCGCTTCTATATTTTCAAATGAATCTGTCTTTAATCTCAAGATCCATTAAATCCACCATTCATTTGTTCTGCACTTTAATTCGAACCTCTAATTGTCTTTAATTCGCCTTTAGAAAGAATTAAGAAGATGATGAACTTGCCTCTTTTCTTAAATACTGATTAGTATATAGGAGGCTTGTAATTTTTTTCTAGTTTATCTTTCTTTCATTAAGAAGATCGAATTTTATCACGAGAATCATCTTCAACTTGTGCAAAGTTTAATTAATTGGTCCTTTTGCTGTGATTTATACGTATACGTCATATTTATTATATTTTATAATCTTTCTAGGACTGAAATAGATTTATCATTTATCAATTTGATGAGGATGAAGATGAAATATGTTCTTCATCTTTTGATTCTATTTTAGAATAAGAGGATGTAAGTAGAATTTTCATTAGGGTTTGTTTTAACCCTTCGTCAATATGAAGTTTATTTAACTTCTTCACAAAGGCATGTTTAAGAATTAATGACCCACACATTTGTAACATTTTATTTCTCTTGTCTCTTTGATTTGAACTAAAAGAGAGCGTGATGTCAATATTTTTTATATTTGATTTTTCACATTTAGGAAAAATTGTTTTTTTGTGTTTTTCCTATTTTTTGGAAGATAAAGGACGCATGGGGATCATTAATTATTCTCAGAATTTGCCCTATTTTGCTCAAGCTCTCTTTCATTTGATCTTTAATTTAAGATCGAGAAATTGCTAAACCAAATATGATATGGTTTCAATGTAAGAGTTTCATATTATGGTTCCATCGTATGAAGAGAAACCTTAACCTTTTCAAATAAATGAAGGCCTTCAATGAATTTTTGTTTCTAGGAAGGCTCATCATAAAGATCATATCACTGCTAAAAAAATATCATACCATCAAAAATAACATCTTAATTTTGGAGTTAGTATTTTTCTCCTGATCTCAATGGATCCAAAGAAAATGATCTATAATTGTTTGAAGATTATCAAATTTTCATGGGTTTATCTTTGGGAAGATCCTCTTAAGTCAATTTCAGGGAGGTCTTCCTTTGAGGAATAGTGTTTATCCCACCAACCTTTGAGGAATTCAAATGATGGCTCATAAAGATTTTTCTAATGTCTAGATTGAACAGAAGAAAACATAAGCATTCGATGAAGGGTATGAATGATGATGTTCAAAAAAAGTCCATCAATATTCCATTCATACAAAGAATCTATCATGAATTTCTACAAAAATGTATATCTTCTCAAATAATAAATCTGATTTTACCATGATTTGGATGAAGATTGTTCATTTCCAGATTTTTCAGAAATGGCCATAAATCCTGTAATGGATGCTTGAAAGGGTTATAAATTTTTGTTGCTTCTGATAATTTCTCATTTATACTTAGTTTGTTTTATCCTTATATGTAATTTGTTTCAAATTCTGCATCATCTTCTCTCTCCTTTTCTCCTTTTATTATATGGCTATCTTCTTAAATAACTTCTCAAAATGGAGAAATAATATAATCAAGAACTCAAAGAGTTCTTGAATGAAGAACAAAATAGATGGTTTCACAAAATTGATAAAACTATCATTTATCAATTTGGAACTTTGATTTTTGGAAAATCTTCAGAAAACTGTAATAAAACCATTCCGTAGATCAAATGGATAAAACCATTTATCTACTAACATTTAAAGATCTGTATAAATATATGTAAGACTTTAAATATATTCATATAGGGATGATACAAATAGCATTCAAACTTTAAACTTTAAAGGTCTAAATGCTTCTATTTTAGCAAGCCTAAGAGATGATGTCTTCATGTCAATCAATGAGTGTAGAAAGAGCATGTCATTAGATTTCAACACCTTTCCCTGAAGTTTATCTCTTTCGAGATAATCTTTTGAATATTTAAAATTATGAAGATTTTTGGTTCTAAAACTATGCTTAATTTTCAAGAGTTTAAATACTCTAAAAGTTAAAAGCATTCAACCACCCAACAAACTACTGACAAAACAAATCGTTAGCATCTCATATGACTAAGTAAGATTAAATGGATGAGGTGGTATTTCGTAATCATGGACCATACCATGTCACCAAGACCTTAAGAATGGGATGATATAATTCAAATATGTTAAAGTCAGATTCAACCTTCACCGATCTATCACACTTTTTAGGGTTTTTATCCCTTCAAACCTAAAGTAGATGGATTCTCCAACTCAACCATTTGAGGCTCTTCGCCTAAATAGAAATCATATATCTATCATCAAAAGAGAAAATCAATCTCCACCATCTAAATGAACTTTAGTCTTAATGAGCTATAAAACCAAGTTCTAAGACTGAAGTGGTAAAAAGAGCACCATTCTAAGATAATAAACGCATTTCTGGTATGACATTTTACTTCTATAACAAGTTTGAGATATAGAGCTATATTTCAAAAAAAAGAAAGAAATAAATGAGCAACTATTCCTTTCATGGTTTATACTATTATGCTCAATAAGATATTTTGACTACCAAAAATGGTAAACCTAAAGAAAATTATTGAAGCATCTTATCCTCCATGAAAAAATGGTGGATGAAACCTTTAATTAAAATAAGTTCTCGATCCATAAATTCTTGAATTATTACTAATTAAACAACTTAATTATAGTAAAGATACTTCAAATTATTGAACATCTTTAGCTTAGTCTAAAATTGATCAGCTTTTAAATAAAAGTTAAAACTAGTAGCTTTAAAAGCTTACTATAAATTAACTTTATTCACCACCTAAACTTTAAAGTGACCTTCTTCTAAGACATTAATTTGATTCTAAATTTAAAAAGATAAAGTATGAGTTGGGATATCAAAGAAGATTCAAAAAAAAAATCCTCACCAAATGACATCAAACCAATATATGAAAATGCCCTTTTCATGAACTTACATCCACATCCTCCCTCAAATCCAAGATTTCTTATCCAAGAAAAATGGAACATTATTATAAAGCCTTACCTCCGATTTATTATTCAAGAGATACCCATTATGGAAATTTTATGATGAAAGTTCTCTATGAATGGAATATTGATGGATTTTCTCAATATCATTATCCACACTCTTCATCAGAAATATTTCTAAGCTTTAAGATATCAAGTAAAGGAAAAACATTTGCTTGAGCCATTTCAAGTTTTTTAACTAAAGGGTGGGGATAATTTTCTTTCTTTTGAAAAGGAAGACCTTCTAGGAAATCGATTTAACACAAGAATCTTCCAAAAAGAAACACCAAACAAAAATGCGGTCTATAATCTTCAAATGATAGATCATTTTTTATCCATTGGAGATCAAGGACAAAAGATCACTCCAAAAATTAAGATGTCCATCCTTAACCCATTTAAGATGGTACAGGATATTTTTTTCTAGACATGTCATGACACTTATGATGCCGATATTCTGAAGAAAAAATTCACCAAGGTCTTCCCAATTTGTCAAAAGGTTCTTTCACGATGGAACCATCCCATGAAACTCTTACATATGAAAACTTATTTAGCATGTATTAAAATTGGTTTAGCAATTTGCTCGATTTAAATTAAAAGATCAAATGAAAAGAGAGCCTACAGCAAAAACAATTTGGCAATTTGAATAATTCAACCGTGATCACGCCCTTTATCAAAAAAATAGGGAAAAAAAAAAACTATTTTTCAAAATATGAAAATCATAAAAATATGACAAATTAATGCACAACAAAAGCACTGTCCCTGGTTCTAAAACCAAAGAGACAAGAGAAATAAAATGTTACAAATGTTTCATGGTCATTATGCAAATGATATCCGAAGAAGTTAAATGAACTTGATTGAAGGTTAAACAAACTCGATGAAAATTTACATCCTCGATGAATAATCAAGAGAAGAAGAATATATTTCTTCATCCTCATCGATTTTGATAAAAATCTAATCATAAGTCCTCAAAGATTATTATAAATATAATAATAAATAAATCAGATACTCACGATTAGACCAAATTAAACTTAGCATAAATTGAAGATGATTCAACTCGATAAAATTATCAATCTTCTTAATGAAGAAGAAAGATAAATTAGAAAAAAATTTAATAAGCCTCATATACTCCTTATTTATTTAAGAAAAAAAGGAAGTTCATCATCTTCTAATTCAACCTTCCAACTAAAGACAATTAAACTAAAATTAAAGACAAATTAACCAAAAAGAAATAAATGAATGATCATTTAATATCTAGATTCATCAAGATGCATTCATTTGAAAATATAGAAACCATTCTAATCAAGAACATATTTCTTACAAAATATTCAAAGGCAATATACCAATGATATTTCCATTAAATTAATTATAAATAAAGAATTTATTTTACCAAATTTAATCTTTAAGAAAGATTTAAATCAATATTTTAAAAACTAAAATTAATAAATAACCTTACAAATTAAGTATAAATTATCATATATGAATGTCATGATGTTTTCAAATGCCTTTTATTTTAGTCTTTGAATAACACATTATTTTAACTCTTTTTTCAAAATAATTTTATCACTGAATTGATGATACTAATTAGTTTGGGATGAAATCACATTCCATTTTATCACCAATCCTAAAGAAATTATCATAAATAAAAAATGAATAGTTAATAATAAGTATACATATAAATTATTTAAAGAAGAAATGCTAACTTTTTTTAACAAATTTCTTCCCAAAAATTAAAAGAAAAATTCAAAATTGCCACCAAAAAATTTAAAAGGAAGTATGTGGTGACAACCCAATTCTAAAGAAAGACTCAAAATGATTCTCAAAGATCATCAATTAAGATATTTAATCCATCCTTTTTCTAAATAGATTGCTTATGCAAGAGATACTATTTATTAGAAAGGAATAATTATAATTATCTGAGTATCGCATTATAAAATTGAAAAGAGATTTGTTTATACAAGTCGCTAAACAAATTTTAAAATGGATGAATCCAATTCTAATAAAAGGATTTCTTAAATAGAATGCAAAAAAAATATTTTCCAAATTTAATTTAAAATCGATATGCTGATCATAAAAGAATGGATCTATAAGATATTTTCTTTAGATATTCATAACGTAATGCCTTTGGAAAAAATGCTTCTCAATTTTTGATATGATGAATATATTTAAAGATTATTTAAATATATTTTCTATATGATGATGTTCTTGCTCAAAATATGAGAACACTTTAACCATTTAAAACATTTAAATGATTAATTTTAAAAAATGAAAGATTAGAGCAAAATTAAATTATTTCAAATAAATAATATTTTTTTGATAATATATCAATGCTATTATACCAATTAATAAGATTGATTAATTCGAATAAGATAAAAACCAAAGCTTTGTTTCAATTATGTCTGATTTTTTATCAAATCTCCAGATGCTCAATTAAAAAAAGAATTCCCACCATGGTCTGATATTCATATCTTACATTAAAGATGGTTCAAAAATCTTCCCTGTAATCTATAATTATTTTGAAAATATCTCATAAGTATGGAGGTACCTAAAGAAAAGAATTCTAAAGAAGAATTAATTGTTTGAAATACTCAAGTATTTCATTATCATAAAAGAAATGCTTTTTAATTAAGTGCATCTCAAAATTAAGATGATTTATTTAATCAAGATTATCTTATGACTCCTCAAAATAAATACATCATTCAACAAGATGTCAAAATTTTAGTTTCAAACAAAATTTTGCATCAGAACCGCATATTTTATGAATTCATTAAAGGTAATGAAATTCTCTTTATTTTAATTAAATTGTGAGATATCGTGGATCAAAAAGAATGACCATTCCCTAACCAAAGAAGTTCTTTTCTCTAAAATTTAATAAAGATCATCAATTCAACAATGTATGATCAATTTGCAAACTTATTAGGTTTCCTTCATGGAAAAGTTTTATCATCCCTAGATATGCGAAGAATGCTATTTCTCTAATATTTTGTTGTTGAAAGATAATTCTCTGGAGGTTTATACTTAATTATCATGTGATAATTTGTTTCAAATTCTCTGCATCATCTTCCTCTCCTTTCTCCCCTTTTGGTTATATGGCTTCTATCTTCTAAAAGTAACTTCAATCTAACGAAGAGAAATAATAATTTAATCAAGAACTAAAATGGCGAGTTCTTGAATGAAGAAGACCTAAATAGATGGTTTCTCCCAAAATTGATAAAACTATCATTTATCAATTAAAACTTTGATTTTGGAAAATCTTCAAAAATCTAGTAAACCATTACAGATCAAATGAAAACCATTTATCTACTAACGCTTGAAGATCTTCATAAATAAGCAAGACTTTAAATATTTCATATAGGATGATATGAAAGATTCAAACCTTTAACCCTTAAAGAGTCTAAATTTCTATTTAGCAAGCTTGAGATGCTTCACTAGGCTCAATCTAATGAGTGTTGTAGAGACTAGCCTCATGCCGTTTATTTCAACACCTTTCCCAATCAGTTTATCTCTTCGATATAAATCTTTGAAGCCTAAAATTACATTTACTTTATGGTTATGATTTTCTCCAAAACTATCAATTTTGAATTCATTTTTGAGTTTTAAATACTCTAAATCCTAAAGTTCGAAAAGTCACCAACAATAAACTACTGATTGAAACAAATCTATTAGCATCTATTATACTAAAGTGATTAAATGGAATGAGGTGGTATTTCAATCATGGACTATACCATCGGTCACTCCAAGACCTTCATTAATCAAGATATAGATTTATAATTCAAACAAATGATGATGTTGATGATTCAACTCGCCATCCATCACACTTCTGGTTTCTATCCCTTCAAAACCTCGAGAAGTCTCGATGGTTCATACACTCAAACCATGAGGCTTCACCTAAATAAATCATATCTATCATCAGAGAGAAAATCAATCTCCACTCCATCTAAATAGTCTTAATGAGCTACAAATGTTCTAAGACTAAGGTTTGTAAAAGATTATCACCAATCTAAGTAATAATACTTGGTATAGAAGTTTTACTTCATAATAACTCAAATATAAAGATATTGAAAAAATGAGAGAAGAAATAGTCAAGCAAAAGCAACTATTCCTCATCGCTTGGTATCATGCTTTCGCTCAAGGCTATTTTAACTACCAAAAAATGGCTGAAAAGAAAAATAATTGAAGCATCTTATCCTCCATCAATTGTAAAATGGTGGATGAAACCTTTAATTACTTGAAAAATAAGTTCTGATCCACAAATTCTAAAAGAATTTATTACTATAATTAAACAACTTAATTATAGTAATAAGATATACTTCAAATAATCGATCATCTTTTTAGCTTAATGATCGATGCTTAAACAAAGGTTCCAAACTAACAAAGCTAAAGCTTTACTAGTATAAACCCATTTAAAACCTTTTATCCAACCACCTCCTAAACTTCTCTTAAGTTGGACCCTCTTTACATTTGAATTTGATTCTAAATTTAAGTGAAAAGTATGTAGAGCTCTAATCAAATGAAGATTCAAATGAATCCTCAACCAAAATGATATCTCAAGTAATATTGAAAAAATTCAAAACCTTTTCAAGAATTACAAGATCCTCATCCTGATATCCAAAAATTTCTTATCCCAAGAAAAATTTGGAAAACATTATTAAAACCAACACCTCTCGATTTATTATTTGAGGAAGATACTCATTTCAGAAATTCCTATGATGGAGATTCTTTAAATGGAATATTGATGGACTTTCAACATCAAATCATTCATACCCTTCATCAATGCTTATGTTTGCATCTGTCAATCAAGCAAAAAGAAAACCATATTATGCTGAGCCATCATTTCGATTCTGAACTAAAGGATGGTGGGATAATTTTCACTATTCCTCAAAGGAAGACCTCTTAGAAATTGATTTACTAAGGATCTTCCAAAAGAATAATAAAAACCAAATAAAAATTGATCTATAATCTTCTTCAAATAATTATAGATCATTTTCTTGGATCCATTGGAGATCAAGGAGAAAAACTCGCTCCTTACAAAAAATTAAGATGTCCATCCTTAACCCTTTTTGATGGTACAAGGATATTTTTCTAGCGCATGACACTTTATGATGCATAGCCTTCAAAGCAAAATTCATTGAAGGCCTTCCAATCTATTTGAAAAGGTTAAGGTTTCTCTTCTAATGAAGGAACCATCCATATGAAACCTAACATATGGAAACCTTATTTTGCAATTAAAATGATTTATCTATCATTAAAAGATCAAAGAGAAGCCTACTTGAGCAAAAAATACTTTATGAATTCTGAAAATTCAACGATCCTCAATGCCCTTATCTTCCAAACACAAGGAAAACATGAAAAGACTATTTTTCCTAAGCTGAAAAATCATGTCATAAAAATGTGATAAATTTATGCACATATTCGTCCTCCGGTTCTAAAACCAGAGAAAGAAATAAATGTATGCATGGTCATTACATAAACAGAGATCACAAGAAGAAGTTAAATGAACTTCGATTATGAAGGGTTAAAACAAACCGATGAAAATTCTACATCGAAGAGAATAAAGGAAGAAGATCATATTTCATCTTCATCGTCGATAATCAAATCTAACTATCAAGTCTCAAAAAATATTATAAAAATATAATAAATATCTCAGATATACCACCCACGAGCAAAGACCAATTAATTAAACTTTTAGCAAGTTGAAGATGATTCAACTCGTGATAAAATTATCATCTTCTTAATGATAAGAAGAAAGATAAATTAAAAATTTAATTACAAGCCTCCTATATACCCTTCTCGAAGTATTTAAGAAAAAAAGAGGCAAGTTCATCATCTTCTAATTCAGCCTTTATAAAAGCAAAAAAGATTGAATTAAAGAAACTAAATTAGAAGTTCAAAGAATTAAAGAAATGAATGGTCAAATGGATCTTGAGATTAATCAAGACCCAATTCATTTGAAAATATAAGATTCTAATCAAGAAGTTTCTTACAAATATTCAAAAGGCAATATATAAATGGTATATTTCATTAAATTAATTATAAATAAAGAATTTATTTTACCAAATTTAAGCTTCTAGTTGATAAATTTAAATTGTATACAAGAAGGAATAATTCCTTCTAAATATTTTGAAAAAACTAAAAGAAAAAGCAACCGACATGAATCTTACAAATTAAGTATATATTATCATCTGTATTCACAAGATGATGTTTTGTATTCATTTTTATTTTAGTCACACAAACACATTATTTGGAACTTTTTTCTTCTTAAAATAATGCCTATCACTAATTGATGATACTGAATTAGTTTTCTTTGGGATAAAGAAATCACATTCCTTTATCACCAATCCTAAAGAAATTATCATAAATGAAATGAATAGGCTTAATAATAAGTCTATGCATATAAATTATTTACAAGAAGAAATTGCTAGTTTAACTTTAAACAATAAATTTCTTCCCAAAATTAAAAGAAAATTCAAAATTGCCACCAAAATTCCAAAAAGTTTGGTGACAACCCACTGGAAAGAAAGACTCATGTAGTGGATCTCCACATTGATAATTTCAATGAACGAGATTCACTGGCTCATCCTTGTCGATGAATGAGCACTACCTTGTTTTATGCAAAGAAGAGATTGAATGAAAGAAATAATTTGGCAATCCTACTCTCTTGGAGCATACATTCTTATGATGTAAAAAGGAAAGAGGAGACTTGTAATTAATTACAAGCTAAACAAAGTTTTAAAATGGATCGATATCCAATTCTAATAAAGGATTTATTAAATAATTGCATAATGCAAAAATATTTTCCAAATTTGATTTAAAATCGTGATATTGGCATCCGATAAAAGAATGGATCGCTATAAAACAACATTTACGTGTTTGGACATTAATGGAACGTAATGCCCTTTGGTTTAAAAAAGCACCTTCAATTTCAGATATCATGAATAATATATTTAAAGATTATTTTAAATATATTTTAGTCTATATTGATGATGTTCTGTTCTCAAACACTATATTGATGAACACTTCAACCATCTAAAAATATTTAAATGGTTAATTTTAAAAATGGATTAGTTATTTTGAGAAAAAATCAAATTATTTCAAACAAATAAGATTTTATATAATATATCCAATGCTTCTATTATACCAATTAATAAGTATTGAATTTGCTAACAAATTTCTGATATCATTTTAGATAAAACCATAAATTCTTGAGCTCTCAATTATGTCGATTTTATCACAATCTTGCCAAAGATGCAGCCCCACTCTTTGACAGATTAAAAAAAGAATCCCCCATCATGGTCTGATACTCATACCACGACAGTGCGCAAAATTAAAGAAAGGGTTCAAAACCTTCTTTTAATCTTTAACTTAGTTTCAAAATTGTTGAAATGCCTCGATAAGGGCTATGGAGGTATCTAAAGCAAAAAGAATTCTAAAGAAGAATTAGTTCACTAATGGAATCCTACTCAAAAAGTATTCCATTATCAAAAAAAAATGCTATGTAATTAAGTGCATCTCAAAATTAAGATGATTTACTTAATCAAGATTTTTCTTCAGATTGACCGCTCCTCAAATACATCATTGAACAAGATGTCAAAATTTAGTTTCAAAATAAATTTTGCATCATGGCATCGCATTTCTTTCTTTTCGACAATTCATTAAAGGTAATGAAAATTCTCTTCCCGATTTTAACTTGAATTCTTTTATCGGTGGATCACCCGCATAAGAATAATGACCACAACCCTAATCCTTTTCTTTTCATGGAGGTGCGTGGCGCTCTAATGGCAAAGATCCATCAATTCAACAACAATTGGCATTCAATTTGAAAACTTATCTTTATGGTACTTCCTCTTCACGGTTGAAAAGGGTGAACCTCTAAAAAAGCGCAACACCATCCCTAAAAGATTTATCAGAAGAACCTGCTTATTTCTCTAAAGAAATAAAACATAATATTATTGAAATTAATCCCTCTGATTATTCAATAAATAATCTGTGCGCCTTATTTGAAAGATATTTGGGAAACAATCCTTTCCCAATCTAATCTCTCAAGAGAAAATTATGAAAAAATCTTAATACAATTGAGATTAATCATGTCGATGACGAACTACAATTTTGTATAGCAAATGCTTATACAAAAGATCTTTCATCAAAGTGAATGGGGTCTAACTCCATTCCAAGAGAAAAATGTATTATCCTCCACTAATTTACAATACAAAATTGCATAAATTATTGGGCTATGATGAAAGCCTTCTTCCTTCTCAACAAAACAAGGCATTCATGGATGTTCATATGAACAAAGATATTATCAACAAAGAACTTCAGATGGTTCGATGGTGGAACTATTTTAGAAATATTCTTCGGATCCAATCAAAGAAGTCTTAATGGATGGAAGTCGCCCCAAAATGAGGGCTATTAATCCGATGAGATTCAAGGAAAATCTCTCATTCTTTTCATGACGCCAAATCCATGGATTTGGAACATTATTTAAAAGACCCTTCAATCGTCCTTCAAAGATAGTTTCTTTTAAAATGGTGGAATTCAATCAACATTGAGATAAGCTCAAGCAAATTAAAGCCATTATAAAGCTTATTCTAACCATCCTCAAAACAAATTTTGAGCTATCAATGAGGTACTCAAAGCATCAAAAGACGTTATCCTCAAAAATATAAAAGGAACGTCTCAAAAAAATATACAATCAACTGCCAAGGTGTTTAATCACTATCATTCTGCGACTCTTCTGACTCAATGGAATCCACCGGAGAAACTTAATGGATAATTCATAAATTAGTAATTTGCTTTCAAAAGAAATAAAGATCATTATCTCCACCAAAAGGAATCTACTTTACAAAGTGTCCCACCATGAAATATTTTTACTTTCCAAAAGTAGCCACCAAAAAATTGCTATCTAAAAGCCATCTTATAAAATATCTACTTTAAAAGTTATTTCATAAAATAATTCTCTAATAATTGTATAGCAACTTCTAAGTTTCTCTTTTTAATAATATTTGCTTGATCTAAGTAAAGTCTCTCCTTCCTCTATAGGAGGCTAATTATATTGGTATGCTCCCTTCTTCTCTTTATTCTCCTCTTGTACTCTCATTCCCCGCTCACTTCATCTTAATGTAAGTTCTTTTTAAGCTTTAATAAATAAGTGTTTTATATATCCGTAAGTTATCGAGCCATGATGTAAATCCTGAGGGAAGGATGTTAGAGATTTTGTTGTTTTACCATGATTTGATGAACCAAATTTTGTTCATTCCTCCCATCTTTTATCGCCTTCATCATAATGGTCATAAATCCTCATGTGGATGCTTGAAAGGGTTATAAGTCCTATTTTTATTTTAATTATCTTGGGATAATTCTGGAGGTTTATACTTAGTTTGTTTTATCTTATGGTGATTTGTTTCAATCTCCTACATCATCTTCCTCTCTCCTTTCTCCCCTTGATATGGCTTCTACTTCTAAGTAACTTCTAATCTATTAATAATAATAATCAACTCAAATGGCAAAGTTCTTGAATGAAGAAGACCTAAATATTTCTCCCCAAAATTGAAAAACTATCATTTATCAATTTGGAACTTTTGATTTTAAGGAAAATCTTCAAGAAAAAATTGTAGAACAAACCATTATGTAGATCAAATGGATAAACCATTTTATCTACTAACTAAGATCTACATAAATATATGCAAGACTTTAAATATATTCATATGGGATGATACTGATAGCATTCAAACCTTTAAACTTAAAGGTCTAAATTCTTTTATTTTAAGAGATGGATGCCTTGGCTCAATAATTTGTAGACTAAGCCAAAATTTCAACACCTTTCCAATCGAGTTTATCTCTTTCTGATATAAATCTTTTGAAGCTTTAAAATTACATTTATAAATTTTATGTGATTTTCTCAAACTATTGCTAATTTTAAATTCTTTTGAAGTTTTAAATACTCTAAATCCAAAGTTGAAATTGTCAACCATCAAATGAACTACTGACAAACAAATTTGTTAAGATCCCATATCTACTTGAGTGATTAAATGGAATGATATTTCGAATCATGGAATACCATCATGTCATCAAGACCTTCCATCAAGAAGATCAAATTCAAATAAAAGAATGTTGAAGTCGATTCAACCTCATCATCATACTTCCTTTCTATCCCTTCTAAAAAACCTCAAGAAGTCTAGATCGATGGTTCACACTCAACCATCGACGAGGCCCTCTTAAATAAATCATATCTATCATCCATGAGAGAAAATCAATCTCCACTCATCTAAATGAACTTTAGTCTTAATGAGCTACAATGTTCTAAGACTAGATTGTTAAAGGAATACTTCCAACCAAAGTATGATAACTTTCATTGGTATAAGTTTTACTTTCAAACCAATGTCTCAAAATAAATGATTTATATTTCAAGAAATGAGATAAAAGAAATAGTCAAGCCAAAGCAACTATTCCTTTTCACATGGTTTTGTAATTATATGCTCAATCCAAGTTGCTATTTTAACTACCAAAAAACAGAAATAAAGAAAATAATCAAGCATCTTATCCTCCATCAACGTAAAATGGTGGATGATAAACCTTTAAAAGAATTTCAAAAAATAAGTTATCCAAAAAATTTTTATTACTAAATTAAACAACAATTATAATAATAAGATACTTCAAATAATCAGATCATCTTTTTTAGTGTAAGATCAGCTTAAACAAAAGGTTTCTTTCAAACTAAGCAGAAAGTTTCTACCAAGTATAAACCCATTTGTAAAACCTTTATCAACCACCTCCTAAATGGTCTTAAGTTGGACTCTTCTAAAGACATTCAATTTGATTCTAAATTGAAAAGTATGTAGAGCTTGAAGATATTAGAAATCGGATGAAGATTCAAATGAATCTCAACCAAAATGATCGATCAATCAAAGTAATATTGAAAAAATTTAAAACTTTTTAAGAATTACAAGATCCTCATCCTCCTATATCCAAAACTTTCTTATCCCAAGAAAAATTTAAAAATATTATAAAAAAAAACCAACACCTCGATTTATTATTTGAGGAAGATACTATTTTAAAATTCATGATGGATATTCTTTATGAATTATTGATGGATTAAACATCAAATCATTCATACCCATCAAATGCTACTCAAATCTGATATCAAGAACATATTATCATGAGCCATTTCGTGATTCTCGAACTCTAAAAGATGGTGGGATAATTTTCTCACTATTCCTAAAAGAAGACCTCCTTAGCAAATTGACTTAACACTAAGGATTTTCCAAAGAACAACAAAACCTAATGAAAATGTCTATAATCTTCTTCAAACAATTATAGATCATTTTCTGATCCATTGGAGATCAAGAGAAAACTTGCTCCTTACTCAAAATTAAGATGTCCATCAACCATCATGGGTATAAAAGGATATTTTTCAAGCAAGCATGACCTTTATGTTAAAGCCTCATAAATAAAAAATTTATTGAAGGCCTTCAATCTATTTGTGGGTTAAGGTTTTCTCTTTACGATGGAACCATCCCATATGAAACCCTACATATGAAACCTTATTTCATGTATTAAAACTGATTCTATGCTCGATCTTAAATTAAAAGATCAAATGAAAAGAGAACACCACTTGAGAATATTGGAATTCTTAACAATTCAATGTGATCCTCAAATGCCCCTTTATCTTCCAAAACAGAAAAAACAAAGAAAATAAAAATCAAATTTGCATAAACACAGACTCTCCTTGTTCTAAAACAAAGAGACAGAAATAAAATATTACTCATAAACCATTAAAACACTCAAGAAGTTAAAATGAACTTGATTGAAGGGTTAAAACAAAGAAAATTATTCTTACATCCGATTCTAAATAATCTAAAGAACATATTTCATCTTCATCCTCATTGTGATCTAATGATAAATCTAACATTGCAAGTCACAAAAAAGATTATTATAAAATATAATAAATATGACAGTCAGATACGCCACCCATGAAATAATTAAACTTTACACAAGTTGAAGATGATTTAATAAAATTATCGATTTTCTTAATGATAAGAAGAAAGATAATTAAAAAATTTAATTACATTTATACTCCTTATCAAGTATTTAAGAAAAAAAAAGAGCATCATCTCTAATTCTCTTTATCAAGAATAAAATAATTAAAGAAATTAAATTCAAAGAAATTAAAAAAAAGAACAAAGAATATATTTAATGGATCAGATTAATCAAGAAATTCATTCAAAATATGATCGATAAATCAAGAACCGGTTTCTTACAAAATATTCAAATAATATATGAAATGATATATTTCATTAATTATAAATAAAGAATTTATTTTACAAATTTAAATCTAGTAAATAGCAGATTTAAAAATACAAGAGAATATTCTAAATATTTGAAAATAGCAATAATTATGATTACAAATTAAGATAAATTATCATGTCAGATGATATTTGTATTCAAATGTTTATTTTAGAAAAATGCTCAATACATTATTTTAGAACTTTTCTTCTTAAAAAATAAGTCATCACTAGAATGAAAAATTCAAGATTTTCTTTAAAAGAAATCAATTCATTTTAAAATCCTAAAGAATTATCATATGAAATGAAGTTTTAATAAGTCATGCATATAATTTACAGAAGAAATCTTTAATTTTAAACAAAAATTTCTTCCCAAAATTAAAAGAAAATTAAAATCACCAAAAAAATTCCAAATAAGTTTGTATGACAATAATCTTTGGAAAGAAAATTTTATCTCCATTGATAATTTCAATGAAGATATTCAATGTTATCCTCGATGAAGGAATTTCTTTATAAAAAGAGATTGTCAATGATAGAAAATGAATTCAATCATTCTCTTAAAAATTCCCCTTTGTTTATAATTTTCACTTCTTCAAAATTTAATCTAAATTTAAATAATATGATGAAAGATGGAGATTCTTAATTAAAGAAGATAAAGAAATTTTCAAAATTGATAAAATTTTATCAAAATTTGATTTTAAAAAAATCTTCAAGAAAATAATAATTATCAGTAGATCAAATGATAAACATTTATCACTAAATAAAGTTCGCATAAATATTGCATTAAATATATTATGGATGATAAATATTCAAACTTTTAAATACTTAAGATAAATGCTTCATTTTAAGGAAATTAAAAAGAAAAATGGAATTAAATGATTATAATTAAAGTGATAACATTCGTAAAAAAATTGATGCCTTCATAATAATTAATGATCAATATTATCAGATTATTTCAATTTAAGTTTATCTCTTTCTCGACATAAATCTCTTTTGAACCTCTAAAATTACATTTCGCTTTAGGTTAAATTTCCCCATTTAAAACTATTGCAATTTTTGAATTTTTTTGAGTTTTAAATACTCAAATCAAAGTTGAAAAGAAATTAAACTAATATCATAAACAAATCTTATAACATCCCATAAAAGAGTGATTAAAAAATGATGGTATTTTAATCAAATTATACCAGGAAGATCTTCAAATCAGAGAAATTCAAAATTGAATGAAGTGTATTCTTCTGATATTTATTCTTAGATTTTATCCCTTCAAACCTCTGTAGATTTCTCAATCAACCATAATGTCTAAAAGAAATCATATCATTTAAAAAGAGAAAATCAATCTATATCAAATGAACTTTATCTTAATGAGCTACAAACCTTCAAGAATGAAATTACTAAAAAATATCAAGAATTCAAGTAAAATTATTTGTATAATGACTGATAAGTTTCAACCTTTCTTTAATTTTTGCATAGAAATGAATATTTCATCATGAGATTCTTTTTTAATCATTCAAAGTCCTCTTTTAAGATAAATAAAAATTCTACATAATTGAGAGCAAGAATGTAATTTGTTTTTATCTAAAATGATAATTATACCTTATTAAATTAATACTTCTATTAATTAAGATAATAATGATATATATTTCTAAAAAATCTTATTTCCCTTAAAATAATATTTTTTTTCTCATAACTCCTTTTTTTAACCATTAAATATTTTTTTAATGTTAAAGTTTCCAATATCTTAACACAAAGATCATCATCAATATCTAAAATATATTTAAAATAATCTTTAAATATATTATTCAGAGATTCAAATTTGATTTTAAACCAAAATTACGTCCATAGAATCCTCCAATCTAAAATTTTATAAATATCATTCTTTTTATCTATCTAATATCGATTAAATCAAATTTAAAATATTTCAAATGCAACATTTTATAAATCTTTATTGTGAATGAATGATCCATTTTAAAACTTATTTATATGTAATTAATTACAAGCATAATTTCCTTTTCTTATAATTCATAACATAATTTCAAATTGAAAAGATGAGTATTTCTTTTCAAAATGAATCTCTTCCTTGATAAAGAGTAATTTCTCATCCGACAAAAACCTTAATGAATTCTTTTCATAAATTATCAATATAAAGCCTCATATATCTTCTTTCCAAAGAATGGTTTAAAAATTTAAATTCGGTATTGAATTTTTCTTTTAATTAAGAAATTTGTCAAAAAAATAAATTCTTTCTCAAATCCCATTCTATAACATAAAATTAAATAATGAGGTGGTATTTCAATCATGGACTATACCATCATGAGAAAGACTTTCCATTAATAAAGATATGATCGATAATTCAAACACGATTATTTATGTTGAAGTTATTCAACCCTCATCATCACACTTCCTTTTCTATCCTCAAAACCTCAAGTCTAGATTAATGGTTCACACTCTCAACCATCTCGAGGCCCTTCACCAAATAAATCATATCTATCATCCTGAGAGAAAATCAATCTCCACTCATCTAAATGAACTTTAGTCAAATATACAAGTTCTAAGACTAGAGGTTATTCAAGGAATACTCCAACCAAAGTATGATAATCATACTGCATAGTTTTACTTTCAAACCAACATCTCAAATAAATGATTTATATTTTGAGAAAATGAGAGAAAGAAGTCAGTCAAAGCAACTATTCCTTTTTGATTTTATGCTATGCTAATCCTCAAGTTCTATTAACTACCAAAAATGGCAAACGAAGCAAGAAAAATAATTGAAGCATCTTATCCTCCATCTTAAAAATGGTGGATGATAAACCTTGAATTAGCCTTTGGAAAAATAAGTTCTATCCAAAGAATTTATTACGTAATTAAACAACTTAATTATAAGTAATATACTTCAAATAATCATCGATCATCTTTTAGCTAGACTAAAATTGATCGATCTTAAACAAAAAGTCTAAATTAAGCTCGTAAAGCTACCAGTATAAACCCATTTTAAAACCTTTTATTCAACCACCTCCTAAACTGCTCTTAAGTGGACTCTTAAGACATTCAAAATTTGATTCTAAATTTAAAAGTATGTAGAGCTCAAGAAATATTAATCATGAAGATTCAAATGAATCCTAAAAAAATGATATCATCAACGTAATATTGAAAAATTCAAACCTTTTTTCAAGAATTACAAGATCATCTTTGATATCCAAAAACTTTCTATCCAAGAAAATTTGGAAAACATTATAAAAAAACCTAATTCCAATTTATTATTTGAGGAGATACTATTTCGTAGAAATTCTATGATGGAGATTCTTTGTATGAATGGAATATTGATGGACTTTCAACATCAAATCATTCATACCCTTCATCAAGTTATGATGTCAATTTGTACATCACAAGCAAACCTCATATTATGCCGAGCCATCATTTGATTCTGAACTCAAAGGGTTTGGTGATAATTTTCTCATATTTCAAAAGACCTCTTAGAAATTGAAAGTTAAGGATCTTCCAAAAGAATAAAGAAAACCTAATGAAAATTTGGTCTATAATCTTTCAAACAATTATAGATCATTTTGCTTTATCCATTGGAGATCAAGGAGAAAAACCACCTTACTCCAAAAATTAAGATGTCCATCCTTAACCCATTTTACAAGGTAATTTTTTGACGCCATGACACTTTATGATGCCAAAATTTCACTAAATAAAAATTCATCAAGGCCTATTCAATCTATTTGAAAAGGTTAAGGTTTCTCTTACATGATGGAACCATCCCATATGAAACTAACATATGGAAACCTTATGCATAAAAATCGATAATTTTCGATCTTAAATTAAAAGATCAAATGAAAGAATGTACTGAAAATACTTGAATTCCGTGAACAATTCAACCTGATCCTGTACATCCTTTATCTTCCAAACACAAGGAAAACACGAAAGACTATTTTCTAAGTTAAAAAATCCATAAAAAATGTGACAAATTCACGCATAAATAAGCACTTTCTCGTAAAAAACCAAAGAGACAAGAGAAATAAAATGTTACAAATAGTCTGTCATTATTGAATAGATCAAAAGTTAAACTAATTGATGAAGGGTTAAACAAACCCATGAAAATTCTACTTACATCCTTTGATTTCAAAATAAATTAAGAAGAAGAAGATCATATTTCATCTTCATCGACGATAAATAAATCTAATTGCAAAGTCCTCTCAAATGAAGATTATTATAAAAATATAATAAATATGAATCAGATATCACCCACGAGCAAAATAATTAATTAAACTTTTAGCACAAGTTAAAGATGATTCAACTCATAAAATTATCGATCTTCTTAATGATAAGAAGAAAGATAAACTAGAAAAAATTAATTCTATACTCCTTATCAAGTATTTAAGAAAAGATTCATCATCTTCTAATTCGCCTTCTTGCACTAAAAATAATTAAACTAAAATTAGAAGTTCAAAGAAATTAAAATTGAAAAGCAGAAATGAAATGTAATCTTGAGATCAAAAGATGCCCAATTTATTTGAAAATAGAAGCGATTCTAATCAAGAACTGTTTCTTATAAAATATTTAAAAAGGCAATATACCAAATGGTATATTTCATTAAATTAATTATAAATAAAGAATTTATTTTACAAATTTAACTTTAAATTGATAGTGAGGTGATTTAAATTGTATACAAGAAGAATAATTCCTTCTAAATATTTTAAAAAAAACTAGCCGTTAAAGCAAATGAGTCTTACAAATTAAGTATAAATTATCATCTGCTCAGGTCTGATTTGATTCAAATGCCTTATTTTATTAAAAATTTGACACAACACATTATTTTAGAACTTTTTTTCTTCTTAAAATAATACCTATCACTAGAATTAATGATACTAAAATTCAATATTTTCTTTGGGATAAAGAAATCACATTCCATTTTATCACCAATCCAAAAGAAATTATCATAATGAAATGAATAGCTTAATAAAAGTCTATGCATATAATTATTTACAAGAAGAAATTACTAGAACTTTTAAACACAAATTTCTTCCCAAAATTAAAGAAAAATTCCCCACCAAAATTCCAAAAGGAAGTTTGGTGACAACCCAATACTTGAAAGAAAGACCATGTAGGATCTCCGCATTGATAATTTCAATGAACGACATTCTACCAAAGGCTCATCCTCGATGAACAAGCACTACCTTGCTATGCAAAGAAGAGATTTATTAAAGAAAGGAATAATTTGGCAATCCTACTCTTGACAAAGCATTCTATGTTATGAATTTAAAAGGAAAGAGGAGACCATGAATTTGTAATTAATTTCCGCTAAACAAAGTTTTAAAATGGATCGATATCCACCTAATAAAGGATTTATTAAATAGATTGCATAATGCAAAAATATTTTCCAAATTTGATTTAAAATCGATATATTATATCCACATAAAAGAATCTATCGCTAAAAAAAGATATTTACTCCTTTGGACATTACTTAATGGAACGAATGCCCTTTGGTTTAAAAAATGCACTTCAAAGATATCATGAATAATATATTTAAAGATTATTTTAAATATATTTTAGTCTATATTGATGATGTTCTGTTTCTCAAACATATTGATGAACACTTTAACCATCTAAAAATATTTAAATGGTTAATTTTAAAAAGATTAGTTATTTCGTGAGCCAAAAATCAAATTATTTCAAACAAATAAGATTTTTGGCCATAATATATCCAATGCTTCTATTATACCAATTAATAAGTATTGAATTTGCTAACAAATTTCGATATCATTTTAGATAAAAAAACCAAATTTCTTGTTTCAATTATGTAGTGATTTTATCAAAATCGCCAAAGATTACTCTTGACAGAAAGAAGAATCCCCACCATGGCGATACTCATACCAAAGGCAAAATTAAAGGTTTCAAAACCTTCTCTTAATCTTGCGGACCCCACTAGTTTCAAAATTGTAAATTGATGCCTGATAAGGGCTATGGAGGTATCAGCATGAAAGAATTCTAAAGAAGAATTAGTTCTTTTATTTCTAAATGGAATCCTACTCAACAAAAAGTATTCCATTATAAAAAAAGAAATGCTTTTGTAATTAAGTGCATCTCATTTCAAGATGATTTACTTAATCCATTTTCTCTGAAGCTCCTCAATCAAATACATCATTGAACAAGATGTCAAAATTTAGTTTCAAAACAAATTTTGCATCAAGAATCGCATCTTTGATTTCAATCAATTCATTAAAGGTAATAAAAATTCTCTTCCGATTTAATTGAATTTGGACGATTTTGGATCACCCCATGGAAGAATGACCACCCTAACCAAGGAAGTCCTTCTTTTCATGAGGACCATCTAATGGCAAAGATCAATTCAATAATTGATGAATTTAAACTTATCTTTATGGTACTTCCTCTTCAACTACTGTAAAAGGTGAACCTCTAAAAGCAACACCATCCCTAAAAGATGTCTGCAAAGAACATTTATTTTTCTAAAGAATAAAATAAAATATTTTTTGAAATTAATCCTCCGATTATTCAATAAATAATCCTTATTTGAAAGATATTTGAAAACAATCCTTTCCCATTTGAATCTAATCTCTCAAGAAAATTATGAAAAATCTTAATACAATTAAAGTGATTGAGATTAATCATTTCGTGATCGACGAACCATAATTATTTTGTATAAAATGTGTTATACAAAATTTTCATCAAAGTGAATGGGGTAAACTCATTCCAAGAGAAAATGTATTTTATATCAACTACAAGATAAATTCATAAATTATTGTATGTGCAAGCATGATGAAGGCCTCTTCCTTCTTAATGAAGCATTCATGGATGTCAGAAAATATATTATCAACAAAGAACTTCCATGGTTCGATGGAACTATTTTGAGCGTAATTAAATATTCTTCATCCAATCAAGTTTTAATGATAATGGAAGTCGCCCAAAATGAGGACATTAATCCTAAGAATTCCAAAATCTTGCTCATTTTTTTTGCTACCAAATTGGATTGAAGAACATTATTCTTGGACCCTTTAATCAATTATCCTTCAAAAATCTTTAAAATGGTGGAATCATAACATTGAGGATAAGCTCAAGCAAATTAAAGCCATTATTAAAGCTTATTCAAATGTTCCTCAAAACTAGATGATTTTGATCATGATTTTACAAAGTAAAAGATATTATCATGAAAGTTCAACATAAGTAAAATAAAAATCAACTCACCAAGGTGTTTAATCACCCTCTATCTACATCTGAGTCCTTCACAATGCAATGGAATCCATGGAAACTTAATTCATAAATAAGAAAAATTGCTACTTTTCCAAGAAAGCATCATTATCTCAGGAATCTACTTACAATAGTGGTCCCACCAATGAAATATTGCTACTTTCCAAAAGTATTTAAAGAGAAAAATTACTACTAAAGTATCCTCTTAATAAATAATTGTACTTTCAAAAAGTATTTTATTATTGAAATAATAAATGTAAACTTCTAAGCAAATTTTCTCTTTGTTTAATTTTAATCTTTTTGCTTAAGAAAGTCTCCCTTACCTAATATAAGAGGCTATTTGTATTAAGTGTGCTTTCCTTCTCTTCTCTTCTATTCTCTACTTAGTTTCTCACATGAAGTTCTTTTTAATAAATAAGTGTTTTATATATCTTAAGTTGCATCGAGCCATGATGGGGTAAATCCGGGAGGGAAGGATGTTAGAGATTTTTGCATATTTTGTTTTAAACCAAGATTTGTTCATTCCTCCCATGCTTTATCCCCTTCGCAAATGGCCATAAATCATTGTATGCTTGATGTTATTTCCCATTTTGTTTAATGTCTGATAATTCTCTAATGGAGGTTTATACTTATTTGTTTTATCCTTATGTGGTGATTTGTTTCAAATTCTCCCTACATCATCTTCCTCTCTCCTTTCTCCTTTTGGTTATATGGCTTCTACTTCTTCAGTAACTAATCTAACGATTAGAGAAATAATAATTAATCAAGAACTCAAAAGAGTTCTTGAATGAAGAAGACCTAAATAGATGGTTCCCCAAAATTGATAAAACTATCATTTATCAATTTGGAACTTTTGATTTTAAGGAAAATCTTCAAGAAAACTATAGAACAAACCATTATAGATCAAATGGATAAAACCATTTATCTACTAACTTTGAAGATCCGCATAAATATATGCAAGACTTTAAATATATTCATATAGATGATACAGATAGCATTCAAACCTTTAACCCTTAAAGGTCAAATGTTTCTATTTTAGCAAGCCTAAGAGATGGCGTGATGCCTTCAGGCTCAATCCCTAATGAGTGTAGAGACTAGCCGTCACCGTTTATTTCAACACCTTTCCCAATCCGAAGTTTATCTCTTCGATATAAATCTTTTGAAGCTCTAAAATTACATTTACGCCTTTATGGTTATGATTTCTCCGTGTTCAAACTATTGCTCTAATTTTAGAATTCATTTTGAGTTTTAAATACTCTAAATCCTAGAAAAAGTTGTTCAACCAAACTAACTACTGATTGAAACAAATCTGCTAAGATCCCATATTGCTATTAAATATTGAAAATTAAAATGAGGTGGTATTTCCTAATCATGGACTATACCATCCGCATCCCAAGACCTTCCATTAATCAAGATGTGATCGAGATAATGATGTTAAGTTGGGATTCAACCCTCATCGATCCATCACACTTCCTGGTTTCTATCCCTTCAAAACCTCAGAAGTCTATTGGTTCACACTCAACCATCAATCGGCGCCTAAAATCATCTATCATCATGAGAAAATCAATCTCCCACTCCATCTAAATGAACTTTAGTCTTAATGAGCTACAATAGTTCTAAGACTAGAGGAAAGGACTTCCAACCAAAGTATGATAACTTTCATATACTTGTATATTCTACTCAAACCAACATCTCGAAATAAATGATTTATATTTTGAGAAAATGAGAGAAAGAAATAGTAAAGCAACTATTCCTTTCGCCGGTAGATTTATGCTCAATTGCTATTTTAACTACCAAAAATGGCAAACAGCAAGGAAAATAATTGAAGCATCTTATCCTCCATCAATAAAATGGTGGATGATAAACCTTAGAAGGCCAAAAAATAAGTTCGATCCACAAATTCTAAAATTTATTATCGTAATTAAACAACTTAATTATAGTAATAGTATACTTCAAATAATCATCGATCATCTTTTAGTAGTCTAAAATCGATATGCTTAAACAAAAGGTTCCAAACTAGCAAAGCTTCGAGAAAGCTTCTACTAGTATAAACCCATTTGAAACCTTTATCCAACCACCTCCTAAACTGCTCTTAAGTTGGGACCCTCTGAAGACATTCAATTTGATTCTAAATTTAAGTGAAAAGTATGTAGAGCTCTTGAAGATATCACAATCGGATGAAGATTCAAATGAATCCTCAACCAAAATGATATCGATAAAATATAAAAAAAAGTTCAAAACCTTTTCAAGAATTACAAGATCCTCATCCTCCTTTTGATATCCAAAAAACTTTCTTATCCAAAGAAAAATTTGGAAAACATTAAAAAAACCACCCTCCATTTATTATTTGAGGAAGATACTCATTTCATAGAAATTCTATGGAGATTCTTTATATGAATGGAATATTGATGGATTTTCTAAACATCAAATCATTCATGCCCTTCAACGAATGCTTATGTTTGCTACTGCTGATCAATCTAGACATCAAGCAAAACCTATTTCGAGCCATTTTCATTTTCTGAACTCAAAGGTGGGATAATTTTCTGTCCTCAAAGGAAGACCTCCTTAGTAAATTGACTTAAGTACTAAGGATCTTCCAAAAGAACAAGAAAACCTAATGAAAATTTGGTCTATAATCTTATTCAAATTATAGAGATCATTTTTGGATCCATTGGAGATCAAGGAGAAAAACTCCTTACTCCAAAAATTAAGATGTCCATCCTTAACCCATTTTATGGTACAAGGATATATTTCTAGCACATGCATGACACTTTATGATGCCAATAGCCTTCACTGGAAGCAAAAATTCATTGAAGGCCTTCCCAATCTATTTGTTGAAAAGGTTAAGGTTTCTCTTCGCCTCTATGATGGAACCATCCCATATGAAACCCTAACATATGGAAACCTTATTTCGCATGTAAAACTGGTTTAGCAATTTGCTCGATCTTAAATTAAAAGATCAAATGAAAAGAGATCTACTTGAGCAAAAAATAGAATTCTGAACAATTCAACTGTGATCCTCGTACGCCCTTTATCTTCCAAAACATAGGGAAAACACAAAAAGACTATTTTTCCTAAGAAAAAATCACGTCATAAAAAAATGTGATAAATTCACGCAAAACACAAGACATCCTCCTGTTCTAAAACCAAAGAGACAAGAGAAATAAAATGTTATAAATGGTCGCATGCGTCATTATGCAACAGATGAAAGTTAAATGAACTTGATGAAGGGTTAAAACAAACCCCGATGAAAATTTACTTACATCCTCGATTCTCAATAATCAAGAAGAAGAATATTTCATCTTCATCCTCATCGACTGATAAATCGATAAATCTAATTGCAAGTCCTCTCAACATAGATTATTATAAAAATATAATAAATATGACAGTCTCAGATATGCTCACCCAGCAGCAAAAGACCAATTAATTAAACTTTTAGTTGAAGATGATTCAAAATTATCGATCTTCTTAATGATAAGAAGAAAGATAAATTAGAAAATTTAATTACAAGCCTCCTACTCCCTTATCGTAAAATAAAAGGCAAGTTCATCATCTTCTAATTCACCTTCTTTTAGAGCTAAAGAATTAAAGAAACTAAAATTAGAAGTTCAGAAATTAAAGTTGAAGCAAGAGCAAATGAATGGTCGGTCTAATGGATCTTGAAATTAATCAAGATGCCCAATTCATTTGAAAATATAGAAGCGATTCTAATCAAGAACCGTTTCTTACAAAATATTCAAAAGGCAATATACCAAAATGGTATATTTCCATTAAATTAATTATAAATAAAGAATTTATTTTACCAAATTTAACGCCTAGTTGATTGATAGTGGAGCATTTAAATTGTATACAAGAAGGAATAATTCCTTCTAAATATTTTAAAAAAAAATTAAAGAAAACAGGTGAATCTTTACATTAAGTATAAATTATCATCTCATGTGTCAAGATGATATTTTGTATTCAAATGCCTTTTATTTTAGTCAAAAATTTGACACAACACATTATTTTAGAACTCCTTTCTTCTTAAAATAATGCCTATCACAAATTGATGATGAATTCAAGATTTTCTTTGGGATAAAGAAATCACATTCCATTTTATCACCAATCCTAAAGAAATTATCATAAATGAAATGAATAGGCTTTAATAATAAGTCTATGCATATAAATTATTTACAAGAAGAAATTCTAGTTTAACTTTAAACAAATTTCTTCCCCAAAATTAAAAGAAAAATTCAAAATTGCCACCAAAATTCCAAAAAAAGTTTGGTGACAACCCAATTGCTTTCTGAGAAAGAAAGACTCATGTAGTGGATCTCTACATTGATAATTTCAATGAACGAGACATTCCACTAAGGCTCATCCTTGTGAGATGAACGAGCACTACCTTGCTTTATGCAAAGAAGAGATTGTCGATTTATTAAAGAAAGGAATAATTCCAATCCTACTCCTCGAGCCGCATAATTCTATGTTATGAAAAGGAGACCGACTTGTAATTAATCAAGCTAAAACAAAGTTTTAAAATGGATCGATATCCAATTCTAATAAAAGGGATTTATTAAATAGATTGCATAATGCAAAAATATTTTCCAAATTTGATTTAAAATCAGATATTGGCATCCATAAAAGAATCGATCGCTATAAAACAAAGCATTTATGGTCTTTGACATTACTTAATGGAACGTAATGCCCTTTGGTTTAAAAAAATTAACCTTTTAAAGATATCATGTTAATATATATTTAAAGAACATTTAAACTAAAATATATTTAAAATAATCTTTAAATATA
>JAKCPB010000892.1:0-120156 GCA_021442155.1 Cymbidium sinense
AGTGGAGGCAAAGGTGAAGGCGTCGATTATCACAGTGGTGGTGGGGGATCGGAGGTCTTTGGTGGATATGGAGGTGGTGGTTAGATCGGTGGTGGTTATTGAGGTGGGAGGAGCGGAGGTTATACTGGCCGTGGCGGTGACAGAGAGGAGAGATCGGGGATATGATGGTGGATCTTGCTACTCGAGAGGCTGGCATGGTTCTGATGGAAATTGGAGAAACTAAACAACGACCGATCTGATCTGTTGCTTATGGAACTATGTCTTTACAGTAGAGACGGTTCTAGTTATCTCTGATTTTTAATTTGCTCTATGCATGCTCATTTTTTATTTACAACATCGAGTTTGTCTTAGAAAACTTGGTGTGTTACTTGGTTGATGAAATCGAAAAGGAGAAATGTTGAATCTAAATTTGTTCTCTATCAAAAAACCAAAAATCCCAAACCCTAAACTAAAACCTGAACAATAGATCTTAAACGTAAACCCTAAACCCTAAACCCTAGACCCTCAACTAACCCTAAATCTTAAAAAGCTAAAAACCTAAACCTAAACTAAATAAAACCTAAAAACCAAAATAAATAAAAAACATAAACTAAAATAAAATAAAAAATAAATAAAATAAAAAACCTCAAACCTAAACCTAACCTAAACTTAAACCTAAACTTAAAAGAAAATAAAATAAAAATGAAAAATTACACTAAAATAAAATAAATGAAAACCTAAACTAAACTAAAAAATTAAAAAACCTAAATAAAATAAAAACTAAACCTAAACTAAAAATAAAATACACCTACAATAAAATAAAATAAAAAGTAAATAAAAACCTAAATCTAAAAATAAACCTAAAAATAAAACATAAAAATAAATAAAAAATAAAACCTAAACCCTAAACTAAAAAAAACCTAAACCTAAACTAAAATAAACAAAACTAAAATAAATAAAACCTAAACCTAAACCTAAAATAAACTAGACCTAAACCTAAACCTAAACCCTAAATATAATAAATTAAACTAAAAATAAACCTAAACCTAAACTAAAAAATAAAACCTAAAAATAAACCTAAAATAAAACCCTAAAACCTAAACCTAAAATAAAATAAAACCTAAAACTCAACCTAAAAAAAACTAAACCACAAAATAAAATAAAATAAAATAACTAAAATAAACTTAAACATACCTAAAAATAAACTAAAATAAAACCTAAACTAAAATAAGTAAACCTAAAATAAATAAACTAAATTAAATAATAATAAAGATAAAATAAACTAAAATAAATAAAACATACTAAATAAACCTAGACCATACTTAATTTTTAAAAAATGCAAAATAAAAAAAATTAAGAAAACATAAAAAAAAACCCTAATCCTAAACCAACAACCCTAAACCCTAAACCCTAAACCTTAAAACTTTAAACCCTAAATCCTAAAACCCTAAACCCTAAACCCTAAACCATAAAACCTACAACCCTAAACCATAAACCCTGGCAGAAAATAAATCATTAAAAAATCTAAAATGAAGCTAAACTAAATAACCTAATAATAAAAAATAAAACCTAAATCTAAATAAAATTAGAAAATAAAATAAAGTAAAAACCAAAACTAAAACCTAAACCTAAACCTAAAAATAAAATATAAATAAATTAATAAAAACCTAAACTAAACTAAAAATAAAATAAACTGAAGAATAAAAAACCTAAATAAAATAAAAACAAAACTTACAATAAAAATAAAATAAACCTAAAATAAAATAAAATAAAAACTAGAAAAAAATCTAAACCTAAAGAATATACCTAAAAATAAATAGAAAAAAATTTAAACCCTAAACTAAAAAAAACCTAATCGTAAAATATAAATAAAATAAACAAAATAAGCAAAATAAAATAAACCTAAACCAAAACTCAAATAAACTAAACTAAAATAAATAAAACTTAAAGCTAAAGCGAAACCCTAAACAAAAAAAACTAAAAATAAAAATAAATCTAAACTAAAAAAGAAATCCTAAAAATAAACCTAAAATAAAAACCTAAAACCTAAACCTAAGAAAATAAAATAGAAACCTAAACCTAAACCTAAAAAAAAGTAAATCCCAAACATAAAAAAATAAAATAAAAAGAAAACTAAACTAAGAAATACACATAAACCTAAACAATAAACTAAAATAAAAAACCAAAACTAAATAAAAAAATCTACAATAAATAAACTAAACAAAATAAATAAAAATAAAAACTAAGTAAAAATAAAAAAATAAATTAAACTAAAATAAAAACTAAACAAACTAAATACTCCTAAACCCTACTGATTTTTTTTAAAAAAAACCTTAAACCTAAACTGAGCCCTAACACTAAATCTGATCCGACCCAGGCCCATCTTAAACTCAACCTAAACTGAGCCATGACCTAAACTTAGGCCATAACCCTGAGCCCTAACCACCTGGCTGACCTAATACTAACCACTGACCCAAACTGAGCCCTAACTGACTGAGCCTAAAACCCTAAAACTAAACTACTACCTCCCTAAACTCTACCACTGCCCAAACCCTCAAACCCTAACTGAGCTAAACTAAAACCCTGAGCCAACCCACACCTACCTAAAACCCTAAAACCACCACTAAAAAACCTAACCCTAAACCCAAACCACAAAACCTAAACTAAACCACACTACCACCTAAACCTAAACTCCCAACCCTAAACCCCCCCAAACCCAAACAGGAACTAAATAAATTAAAAAATAAACCACAAAACTTAATAAAACTAAACCCTAGAATGGGAGAACCTTGGCTGAGAACATCACCGTCAAAAGCTCATCTAGATTTGGTGGTGAAGAGAATCGGCGGATGTCCTTGATAGTAGTGGGGGATCTAGAGTTACTGGTGGTGGTCGGAACAAGGGTGGTTATGGAGGTAGGAGGAGCAATGGAGGTTATAGTAGTGTTAGTGCAGAGGGAGATCAGGGATATGATGGTGGATCATGCTACTCGAGAAGCCAGGGTGGTTCTGAGAGAAACTAGAGAAATTGAAGAATGGACGATCCGATCTACTACATATGGAACTTTGTCTTTACAGTAGAGATAATTCTAGTTATCCAAGGTTTTTGATTTGCTCTATGTGAGCTCATTTTTTATCTATGTCATCACTTGTGTCTTAGAAAACTTGGTGTGTTACTTGGTTGATGAAATCAAAATGAAGAAATGTTGAATATGAATTTGTTCTCTATTAAAAAAAACTAAAAACCCTAAACCCTAAACTAAACCTACACCACAGATCTAAACCAAAACCCTAAACTAAAAAACCCTAAACCACCTAAACCCTAAACCACACCCTAAACTAAACTAAACCACAAATCCTAACCACACCCCACCTAAACCTTACCCTAAACTATAAACCATAAACTCCTAAAACTTAAAACTAAACTAAATAAATCTTAATAATATAAAATCTAAACTAAAATAAAATAAAATAAAAACATAAATAAAATATAAATAAAATGAACCTAAATAAATATAAAATATATAATATCTAAAATAAAAAAATTAAACTAATAAACCTAAACCCTCTTAATTTAAAAACCCTACCTAAAAAACCTAACCCCTACTACAACCCTAAACTTTAACCCCCAACTAAATCCAGACCACACTTCCACTGACCTGGGCCTGACCATGAATACAGGCCATGACCACTCTACCCTCCACCAACCACTAAACCAGGACCTGAGATAAAGAGCCATAAACAAAACTAAATAAAACTTAATAATAAAATAAAATAAAAAAAACCTCAATGAATAATAAAAAAATAAATAAAAAAAAAACCTAAAAACTAAAGCTAAACCTAAACTTAAAAAAAAATAAATAAAATAAAATAAATAAAATAAATAAATTAAACTAAAATAAAATAAACCAAAGAACAAATAACCTAAATAAAATAAAAAAATAAATGTAAAATAAGAATAAAATAATCCTAAAATAAAATAAAATAAAAACTACATAGAAACCATAAATTAAATACTAAACCTAAAAATAACACCTAAAATAAATAAATAATAAAACGTAAACCCTAAACTAAAAAAAAACCTAAACCTAAAATAAAAATAAATAAAATAAAATAAAATAAACCTAAACCTAAACCAAAATAAACTAAACCTAACCATAATATGTAAAATATAATAAACTAAAATAAAGCTAAACATAAACTAAAATAAAACCAAAAAAAATAATTCTAAAATAAAACCAAACCTAAATAAAATAAAACAAACCTAAACCTAAAAATGTTAAATCAAACCTAAACTAAATAATAAAATAAAATAAAGCAACTAAAAAATAAACAAACCTAAAAAATAAACTAAAATAAAACCTAAACTAAAATAAATAAACCAAATAAATAAATAAACTAATAATAAAATAAATCTTAATAAATAAAAATAAAATAAACTCAGATAATAACAAAATAAACTAAATAAACTAAATCTATGGTTTTACTTAATCTAAAAAAAAGCTAAAACTAAATCTGACCCAAATCCTACCATGAGCCCAAACCACAACCCTGACCTAAACCAAAGGCAAACCAAAACTCTAACCCTGCACCAAAACCCAGCCCTGAGCCAAAACCTCAGGCTTTGAACCACAAACCCTGACCTGACTGGCCTAAACCACTGGGACTGGGCTGCTGAGCCCTGAGCCACTAAACCCCCAGGCCCCAAACCCAAAACCTGAAACCTAAACCTAAACCTCTAGGCCAAACTAACCTAAACCCTAACACAAACCAAAACCACAGCCAAAACTGAACCTAAAGGCCTGAGCAAACTAAAACCAGGCCCAGGCAGCCCCAAATGGAGTCTGAAATGAGCCAATCCTGACCACAATCACTGAGCCTAAACCAAACACAACTGAACTGACTGGACCCTAGGCCCTAGGCCTACATTGGGCCCTACCAAACCCTAACCTAAACCCTAAAACCTAAACCTAAAACCTAACTAAATCCTAAACCTAAATAAATAAAATAAATAAATAAATAAACTAAAAACCTAAACCTAATAAAATAAATAATAAAATCCTAAACCTAAAATTAAAAAAATAAAATAAAACAAAAATAACTAAAATAAAAATAAAAATAAATAAACCTAAAAAAATAAAATAAACCTAAGTATAAAAAATCTAAATAAAATCAAAACTAAGCGTAAAATAAAAATAAAATAATCCTAAAATAAAATAAAATATAAACTAAATAAAAACCTAGACTAAAAAATAAACCTTAAAATATAACCTAAAAATAAATAAAAATTAAAACTTAAACCCTAAACTAAAAAAAACCTCAACCTAAAATAAAAATAAAAATAACAAAATAAAATAAACCTAAACCTAAACTAAAATAAACTAAACTAAAATAAATGAAATTTATACTAATCCAAAAATAAACTAAACCTAAACTTAAACCTAAAATAAATAAAATAAAATAAATTAAAAATAAACCTAAACCTAAACTAAGAAATAAAACCTAAAATAAAAACATAAAACCTAAACCTAAAAAAAATAAAATAAAAACCTAAACTTGACCTAGAAATAAAAAATAAAACCTAAACCTAAAAAATAAAATAAAAATAAAACTCAACTAAAAAGTAAACTTAAACCTAAACCTAAACCTAAAAATAAACTAAAACAAAAAACCTAAATGAAAATAAATAAACTTATAATAAATAAATTAAATTAAATAAAAATAAAAAATAAACTAAATAAATCTAAACCTATCGATTTACTTTATTAAAAAATATGCCATAAACCCAAAATCCTAAACCCTAAACCCTAAACTCTAAAAACCTTAAACCCTAAAGCCTAAACACTAAACCTAAATAAGCCCTAATAACCCTAAACCTAAACCCTAAACCCTAAACCCTAAAACCTAAACCAAAACCCTAAACCCTACCCTAAACCCTAAACCCTAAAAAAAAAACCTAAACCTAAACTAAATAAATCTTAAACATAAAATAAATAAGAAAACCTAAACCTAAATAAAATTAAAAAATAAAATAAAATAAAAACCTAAACTAAAACCTAATAAAATAAAATAGTAAACTAAAATAAAATAAATAAAACTAAATTAACTAAAAAATAAATAAACCTAAGAATAAACCTAAATAAATAAAATTAAACGTAAAATAAGAATAAAATAAACTTAAAATATAATAAAATAAAAACTAAGTAAAACCTAAACCTAAAAAAACCTAAAAAATAAAAATAAAATCATACCTAAATGTAAAATAAAATATAATAAACTAAATAAAATATAAAAAACTAAAAAATATAAAAAACCTAACTAAACTAAAAATAAACCAAACCTAAACCTAAAATAAAATAAACAATAACAACAAAGCCTAATCACTAACCTAAAATCTAATATTAAAAATTCTCATTTAAATTAAGTATACTAAGATCATTTTTATACATCTTAAAAGTCTAAACCTAACATAAAGCAAATCTAACATCTCTAAATAAAATGACAAACCATCTAAACTAAACCACTGAGCTACTAAACTAATATAAAACTATTCATCTCTAAGTAAAGCCAAAGTCCCAAACTATAAAAAAAATAAAATAAAACCAAAAAACTAAATAATCATGACATGAATCCTTTAAACTAAATAAAATATAAATAAAATAAAAATAAACATAAAACCTAAAAAATAAAACCTAAATAAACCTAAAATAAACTAAAACTAAACCTAAAAAAAATAAAATAAAACCTAAACCTAAAAAATAAAAAAAAAAAAACTAAAAAATAAAATAAATAAAAAAATTGAAAAAAAAGTTAAACCTAAACTAAATAATAAACTAAAATAAAACCTAAACTAGAAAAAATAAACCTAAAGAAATAAACTAAACTAAATAAAAATAAATTAAACTAAATTAAAATTTAAATTAAAATAAACTCAAATAAATAAACTAAATAAACCTAAACTTACGTGTTTACTTAAATAAAAGACCCTAAAACCTAAATCCTAAACCCTAAACCTTAAATCCTAAACCCTAAACCCTAAACCAAAAAACTAACCCTAAACCCTAAACCCTAAACTAAAATAAACATTAAAATAAAACCTAAAAATAAATAAAAAATTAAATCTAAACCTAAAATATAAAAGTCAAATAAATAAAATAAACTTAAACCTAAACTAAAATAAATAAAACTTAAACCTAATTCTAAAATAAACTAAACCTAAACCTAAACCTAAACAAAATAAAATAAAATAAATCAAAATTAAACCTAACCTAAACTAAAAAATAAAACCTAAAATAAACCTAAAACCCAACCTACAAAAAATATAAAACCTAAACTTGAACCTAAAATAAAAAAGAAAACCTAAACCAAAATAATAATAAAATAAAACTTACTAAAAATAAACCTAAACCTAAACCTAAACCTAAAAAAAAATAAAATACCTAAACTAAAATAAATAAACTAAGCAAAATAAAATAAAAATAAACCTAAATAAAATAAAAAATAAAAATAAAACTAAAATAAATAATAAATAAACTAAATAAACCTAGACCTTCGTTTACTTAATTTTTTCAAAATACCATAAACCCAAAATCTTAAACCCTAAACCCTAAACCCTAAACCATAACCTACAACCCTAAACCCTAACCCTAAAAAACCCTAAACCAAAACCTAAAAAAACAACATAAACCCTAAACCCTAAACTATTCCAAACCATCCCTAATCCTAAACCCTAAAAAATAAACCTTATACCCTAAAACTTAGCCAAACCTAAACCTAAACCTTTACCTTAAGAATGGGCAGAACCTGATGAGTGAACATCACCATCAACCGTGCTCCAAGATCTAGTGGTGGAGGCTAAGGCGTGACATTGTGGTTTGGGGTTGTGGTCCGGGTGGTATAGAGATGGTGGTCAAGCAATGGTGGTAATGGTGGTAGGAGGAGTGACAAAGTTTACATCCATGGTGGTGGCGGAGGGAGAGATCTGGGATATGATAGTGGATCCCGCTACTTGAAAGGCTAGGGTGGTTCTGATGGGAAATGGAGAAACTAAAGAATGGACAATTCAATCTACTACTTATGGAATTTTGTCTTTACAGTAGAGACAATTCTAGTTACCTAAGATTTTTGATTTGCTATGTGTGCTCATTTTTTACCTATATCATCACTTTTTTCTTAAAAAACTTGGTGTGTTACTTAGTTGATGAAATTGAAAAAAGAAATGTTAAATTTGAACTTGTTCTCTATAAAAAAAAACAAAAACCTTAAACCCTAAACTTAAAACCTAAACCCTAAACTCTAAACCTTAAACCCTAAACCCTAACAACCCTAAACCCTAAACCCTAAACCCTAAAACTCTAAACCCTAAACCCTAACCTCAACACTAAAATCGTAACCCTAAACCCTAAAAAGCTAAAAACTTAAACATAAACTAAATAAAACCTAAACAAAACCTAAACCAAAATAAAATAAAAGTAAAACATAAACTAAAAACTAAACCTAAACCAAAATCTAAACCTAAAACTAAATTGAAAATAAAATAAAAATAAAAACAAAACTAAAATAAAATAAATAAAAACTAACTTTAAAATAAAAATAAAATAAACCTAAAATAAAAATAAAATAAACCTAAAATAAAATAAAATAAAAACTAAAAGAAACATAAACCTAAATAATAAACCAAAAAATAAATAAAAAATAAAACCAAAACCCTAAACTAAAACCAAACCAAAAAATAAAAAAATAAAATAAACCTAACCTAAACTAAAATAAATAAAACCTAAAGCTAAACTAAATAAAATAAAATAAACTAAAATAAACCTAAACCTAAACTAAAAAATAAAACCTACAAATAAACCTAAAATAAAAACATAAAACCTAAACCTAAAAAAAAATAAAAACCTAAACCTAAACCTAAAAATAAAAAATGAAACCTAAACCAAAAAAAATAAAACAAAAATAAAATTAAACTAAAAAATAAACCTAAACCTATAGAATAAACTAAAATAAAAAACCTAAACTAAAATAAATAAACCTAAAATAAATAAACTAAACTAAATAAAAATTAAAATAAACTTAAATCTAAATAAAAATTAAAATAAACTATAAAAAATAAAAAAAATAAATTAAACAAACCTAAACCTACCATTTTACTTAATTAAAAAATAAATAAGTAAACCCTAAATCCTAAACCTTAAAAAAAAATAAACTAAAATAAAAAACCCTAACCTTAAAATTGAAATTCAAAACCCTAGACCTACAACCCTAAACCCTAAACCCTAAAACCTTAACCCTAAACCCTAAATCTTAAACCCTAAACTCTAAAAAACCTAAACCCTAAACCTTAAACCCTAAACCTTAAACCATATACCCTAAAAACCTAAACCTTAAACCCAAAACCCTAAACCTAAACCCCTCACCTCCCCCCCCTCCTGAGCTCTCTCATTCTCTAGAGATTTTCGAATCCCTCATGGTGGTGTGTCCTTGGCTAGGGATTTTGGTGGCTTTGACCATGGTTTTGATCAAATTCAAAGGCTTGAACGACATCTGTCCATTTGCATGATGCTTCATAATTGACCATGGTTGTGGTGAGTTTTATTCCTTGGGCTCCACCTCAAATTATGGATTCTTCGGGTAGGGCATCTAAAATTTTGGGGCTTGGTTAATCTCATTTTAATATATTTTAGAGGTTTTTTCATAATGTGCTCGATGTGGATGTTGAAAAGTTGGAAAACCATTTGAATTTTCTCTATAAATTTTGTTATCCAAATTTGATAAGATCTACTCTTTTCCATAATCTCAATTTTATGGTGCTTTCTTGAATGGTCTTATTGACCCTTAGCATATCCTGATACAACTTGCTAATGATCTGGATTATTCACTTTTTTTTTCATGTCATTATTATTTCATCTTTAATTGTCAAATGCCTTGTTGAAGTGGCCACCTCTTTTTGACATTAAGGAGCAATCGCCTATTGTCCCAGTGTGGTTATCTCTTCCTAATATGCACAGTCATTTTGTTACCCATCATGTGCTTTTTACTATCCAGGCTCTATTTGGTCATCCTTTCCAACTCAACTAAGCGATCGCTGAGCGATCTCGCCCTTCTATGGCTCAAATCCTCATGGAATTATACATAACTAAAAAATACCCTAAGGATGTTTGGATTGGATATGAAAAAATAGGCATTCGTAAAAGGTTAAATTGGAGAACCTTCTAGTTTTTGTTCCCACTATAAAATTCACGATCAAGATAATTCAAAATGTTTTATTCTTCATCCCCACTTAAAAAAATGAAATCCTCCTATTGAGAATGTTGTTCCTACTCATAAACCAATCCCTACTTATGTTCAGAAATCAACCTCGGATCTTAAGAATGGTATGAAGGCTATTATTGAGGTTGATTCCTTGGATATCGAGGTTAATCCTATTTAACAAGTTTCAACTCCTAATATTAATATAGATTCGGCTGATTTTTAAAATGGATAGGATGATTTACCTCTTTTTCCTTCTTTGAATTTCAATATTTCTAATACCAAGGATAATAAATTTTCAAAGTTATTGGAAAATAATTATGTTTTCTCTAATTCTATTTCTGCATATATGTCTGCTTTGATCGATGAAAATGAAGCTTTTAATGAGGATTTAAATAATGTCAAGCATGCTGAAAACATTTTTGATCCAGATTTAATTACTTGTGCTTTAAATGGTTCTAAATTATCACTTTGTCTCATTTAAATCTTAATATTCATGTTAATCCTACTTTTCAACTTAATATGGATTTGGAAGGGTGAACTCCCCTACAAACACTTGGAGAATTCTAAATTTGTGACCAATGTTACTAAATCTTGCTCGGATGATGACTCTAGGGGAAAAATGGTTTTCAAACTTATCATGCTAAAAGAAAAGAGTGTAAAAATTACTCTCCAAATTATCCAAAACACTAGATCTCTATCTCTCACTCCTCTCTTAATTAAACTTTGCTTAACCCCTTTTTATTTTACTTATGTTTAAATTTCTTATTTGGAATATTAGAGTGATTGATACCCCCTCAATTTGTAATTGTATTAGAAATCTTTGTCACATTCATAATATTTATTTACTTATTATTCTGGAGCCTCTTATTCATGCTAATAAAATTAACCATGTTTCTAGAATGATCAACTTCAATAAAATTTTCTCTAATGTTAGTAATAAGATTTGGTGTTTTGGAAATAATTTTGTTGAGGTTTCTATTATTGATGATTTTCAATAAGTTTCCAATGCTCAAATCTCTTATAGTGACTATTGTGTTTTGGGCACTTTTGTTTATGCATCTTATAGATCTAGTAGAAATCTTCTTTGGGATAATTTGAGGAATTTTGCTACCTGTCAACAAACCTTAGTTTGTGGTGATTTCAACACTATTTTATTTTCTTTTGAATGAGTGGTGGCGCTTCCAATATTCATTCCATGGAAGATTTTTTCAATATGATCCTTAATTTTAATTTGATTGATATTGGCTTTAAGGGTTCTAATTATACTTGGCAAAACTCTAGACCAAAAAGGTTGGACCAAATTCTTTTAATACTCATGATTACTCAATGTCCTATTACTTATGTTGATCATTTAAGTAGAATCGTGTCTAATTATGCTCCTCTTCTTCTTTCTATTAAAGATAATTCTAATAGATTACATAAATCCTCTCATTTTAGATTTCAGGACACGTGGATTCATATTGATTTTTTTTGATGTTGTGGCTAATAATTGGAAAGCCCATTTACATCTTGATAATTGATTATGGGGATTAATAGACTTTGGTTTAAACTTTAAAGACTTAAACAAAATTTGGGTTGGGAACAAGCATTATTTTAAAACCTTTTTATAATATTAAAGATAGGAAAAATTAGTTTGTGACTTGACCGAGGTGAAAGACAACTTGTTAACTTCCAAAATATGGAAGAGACTTACTTTGCCAAAGTCGCTAGTAAGTATATGGATGATAAGAATATTGGGTATTTCCATGCTTTAGTTAATAAAAAGAGAGCTTTAAATAATATTCAAAAAATTAAAGATGATAATGGTGTTTAGATTATGGAGAATAATGATATTAAGGAATCAGTTATTAATTACTTTAGAAATATTCTTAATAAGAGTTGCTCTTATGAAGCTATTTCTAATTTGCTTTTGATTCATTCTATTATTACTAATGATGAAAATAATTTGCTTACCATGGTGCCTAATGTGCTTAATAGCATGAATATATATTCTATTACTGGTCCAAAGGGTTTCACTACTCAAAATTTTCAAAAATGTTGGTTTATCATTAAAAATAATTTGATTGAGGCTATAGTTGATTTTTTTTAATGGTAATCCTTTTCCTTGATATTTTTCTAGTTCTTCGATCATTCTCATACCTAAAAAAGATAATTTGACTATTGGAGTGATTTTAGACCTATTAGTCTTTGCACCTTCTTCAATAAGTTGATTTCCAAAATTCTAACCAATAGGCTTAGTCCTTTACTTAATAAAATTATCTCTCAACCAAACTAGTTTTGTTAGAGGTAGATCTATTTATGATAATATTTTATCGCCCAAGAATTAATTCATGATCTTGATGCTAAGAATAGAGGTCGCAACATTCTTTTCAAATTAGATATTACCTAAGACTTTGATAACATTTCTTAGGACTTTCTTTTACATATTCTGAATTTATTTGTGCTTTCTGATAAATTTATTTTTCTTATTAAAAAATTGTATTAATAATTCCTAGTTTTCAATTTTGCTTAATAAGGGTTTTCCCTCTTCCCATGGTTTAAGACAAGGGGATCCTTTATCTCCTACATTATTTATTATCATTGTTGAGTACTTATCTAGGAGCATCAATGATTTATTCTTTAACAATGCTAGTATGAACTACATAACTCTTGGTGGTCTTCTTGTTTCCCATTTAAGCTTTGTAGATGATTTCATTATTTTGCAATGCTTCTATTCATCATATCAAGCATCTCAAGTATTTTCTAAATAAATTTGGTAGAGAAAGTGGTCTTTCTATCAATGATAATGAAAGGCTTATCACTTCCTCTCATATCTCCAATAAAATCAAATAAAGCATATCACGATTTTAAGCATCAACACTTACCTCTAAAGTACTTGGGTGCTCCTCTCTTTAAAGGCCCAAAATGATCCCATCTCTTTGATGAGTTAATTCAAAAATTTTAAATAAAATTTTCATTTGGGAATTCCATTTACTTTCCTTTGGTGTGTTTACTATTCTTAAAAGCACTCTCAATTCAATGCCTTTTTTATTTGATTCAAACTATAATCCCCACTAAAGCTACTCATGAATTGATTTGATTAATAAATTTTTTTGGGGCTCTAATAGCTCTACCAAAAGAATGCATTGGACATCTTGGCATAAATGTTTTAGGCCTTTGGGTGAAGGTGCACTAGTTTGCAAGCCTATTCGTGAAGCTATCACTACTTTCTCTCACAAGCTCTAGTGGAATTTTATAGAGAATGATAGCCTTTTGGCTAATTTTATGATCGAGAAATATTGCCAAGGTAAACACCCTCTTATCTATGTTTATAAAGTTGGTGACTCTCAAAACTAGGCTTTGCTCTATTAAATGGGTTGTTGAATCCTTAATATCTTGGGGTAGAATGAAATTAAACTTGAGAATTGTATCCCTATTTCTCTTTTTGACAATTTCAGAAATATCCCCATTTCTTCTAACAAACCTGATCAAATTCTTTTTAAGCTTTCTTGTAATGGCAATTTTGTTCTTAAAGAGGTTTGGAATTTTATTAGAGATAAGTAGAACCCCTCCAATGTCTTTATTAAACTTTGGAACAATATCATTCCCATTTCTTATTTAGTTTTATCTTGGAGGATTTTGAATAACTTTATTCATATGGACTCTTTGCTCTGGACTAAAGGGTTTTATTTTCCATCAAAATGCTATTGTTGCTTTCATATTGAAAATGTAAATCCTATTTTTGTCAATGGTGCTATTGATTCTTATATCAACTTCTTAAAGTTTATTTCAAAAAAAAACTATGAAAGGTCATATCAAAGTTTTAACTACTAATCCCCTTCTCTGGTTCATCTGGATGGATATAAATGATGCTAAATATCATGGCACTCCTATGAACCATAAAAGGATCATGGATAAAACTAAAGAAACAATTCATGCTCTATTTAATGCCAATCTTATTAGTAACATTCATTTTAGAGGCTATAAATTTGTGGCTAAAAAGGGTATCATTCACTGACTTGGACCTTATAAATGTGTTAAGATTATCCATTGGATCAAACCTAAAGACAACTTGATTAAAGTGAATATTGATGGTTCTGTAGCTTCCAATAAATATGGTTGTGGTGGTATCCATAGTGATTCTAAAGGTATTGTCATTTGTGCTTTTGCCTATCCTCTCAAAGCCTATTCTGTTATTTTTGTGAATAAAGCTATTGGAACTTGTTTGAATAGAGGTTTTCTCAACATCTGGTTTGAAGTTGATGCTCTCTTGCTTTTTAACATGCTTAATTACAATAGAAATAGTAATACTAAATTATTTTATCTCCTTAATCATACTAAAAATCTTCTTTTTCAAATTTATTTTAAAATTCCCCACATCCTTTGTGAAGGTAATGCCTGTGCTGATTTCTTCACTAATTTAGCCAACTTAACGAGTTCACTTTATTTGACAACCAAATGTTGCCTAAACTATTAAGAGGCTTGTTAATGCAATAGGATTGCATTATCTGAGATTATAATTTCTTGGCTTGGTTTCTTTTGTGTTATTGTTTTTATGAGCCTTTGATTTGTTTGCCTTTTATTAAACCATTTTTGGGTTGTGGTTATTTGCTTATTTTCACACTTTGGCTGGAGTTGGTTGTTAATTTTGACCTTTTACTTTTGGGTTGGCCTAGTGTTTACTCCTTGGTGGTTATTATCATTGCATCTTGAGTTGATTTTGTTTTTTTCCTCGTTGTCTGGATGGGTTTTTACCACATTTTTTCCTTGGCTATTTTTGATAACAACCTTTTGGGTTGTGGCTTTATCTGCTGTTGGGTTTTCCTCATGTATGGGTTTTTCCACATTTTGAGGCTAGTTGCTCACTTACCTATTTTGGATCTGCTATTGTGGTGGTTGAATTATTGGTTTTGTTGGCTATGGTTGACTAGGTTGGTTAGGTTGGTTAGCTAATCTTATTTGGCTATTTTTTTTGGTGACATATCTAATGGTGGTAGCTCGGACCTCATTTTGGAATGTGGAGGTTTATTTGGTTATTACTTTGTCTTGTTGAATGTGGCTTGGTTCGTTTGATTATATTTATTTCTTTGGTTTTGGTTTTGTGCTCTTCCTATTTTAGCCTTCTTCTCTTTGCTACAATGGCTTTAGGTTGGCTGGTTGAGGGCTTTTTGGTGGCTATTATTCTCTTAGCTATCTTGGGTGATTTTGGCTTGATGGATGTTGTTGGACTTTACATTGACTTCAGTTTTTGGCTACTGTGGTGTTTGGCGTGCTAGATTGGTTGGTTGTTTCTCTATTGTGTGGTGTTTTGCTAGTTTTTTTTGCTTTTCCTTGGCTGATGGGGATCTTTCCTTAGTTGTCTACTAATGATGGGTGCTTCTCTGGGGGTTTCCTTATGGATCTTTTACTTAGCTTCTTTGGTGGAAGGACTTTAGTAGTCCTTGAATCATGGTTTTCTTTTCTCTTGTTGGTTTTTTTTTCTTCTTCTTGGCCAATTTGTAGGCCTTTGCTATCTTGACCAAACCTTCGATCCTTTCCGAATTAGATTTTGGTTTCTAGTGGTTGGTGGCTTCCTTGTGTGTGATGGTTTTAGTTAAGGTAGGGTGGTTTTGGTGGTGTTATCGCTTGATTCCATTAGCTTGGCCAATGATCCTACTATAACTTCTTGCTTTTATGTGATTGGCCTGTGGGTTTTAGTGGGTTGGGTCATTGATCTTGGTTATTATTTTCTCTGTTTGTTTAGTGTAGGATTGGGTCACTATGGACTGCTAGCCTTGGATGGCTATTAGTATCAGGTATATTGGCTATGATGGCTTTGATGTTACTCACCTCCTCTCTTTGTTTGGTATCTTTACATATGATTCTAACCCTTATGAAGTTTAGATGTTCATATGTATTGTTGCCCCTTGAGATGATTTTAATTGAGCCTGAGCCTTTTCTTTCAACCTCTTTTGCTCTCTTTTATCCTTATCATTTTAGCTATACTTTGCTTTAGTAGTTTTTTTGAGAATTTTAGGTTGGAACTTTATCAAAGGCCTGGTGGTTTCTCAATCATCCCTACTATTGTTGTTGTCAACTTGCTTATCTTACTTTCTCAAAGGAATCATGAACTGCTACTGACTCAACCTTTTATGTTTTTATGCTATGTTTTGTTCTATTCTGTGTCATTTTGCTCTCATGCTTTATAGTTGATGTTTTTGCTCTTTCATTTTCTTTTTTTGTATTTAGATGAGTTTAGCTCTTTAGGTTTCTTGTAGTTTCTATGAGTAGAGAACTCTATGTTTATGCCTTTTAAGAACATTGTATCTTTCCTTTTATGGTAATAAATTTTAACTTTTTTCCAAAATCCTAAACCAAACCTAAACTATCCTAACCTAACTTAAACAAAACCTAAACCCTAAAACTAAACCCTAAACCTAAAACTAACCTAACCTAAACCCTAAACCAACATCCCTAAAACCTAAACCCTAAACCTAAACTAACCTTAAACCTAAACCTTAAACTAAACTAACCCTAAACCTAAACCTTAATAACCTAAAACTAACCTAAACCCTAAAACCAAAAATAAACACTAAACTAAACCCTAAACCCTATAAACCTAAACTAAACTAAAACCTAAACTTAAACCTAAACCTAACCCTAAACTCTAACCCAAACCCTAAACCTAAACTTAAACCTAAACTTAAACCTAACCTAACTTAAAACTAAACCTAAAACCCTAAAACCTAAACCTAAACCATAAACTTAAACTAACCTACACCCTGTTAACTAAACCCTAAACCCTAAACCTAAAAATCTAAACTAAAACCTAAAATCCTAAAGCCTAAACACTAAACCTAAACCCAAAACCCTAACCCTAAACCTAAACCTAAAACCATAAAACCATAAACCTAAACCCAAACTCTAAACCCTAAACACTAAACACTGAAAACCTAAAACCTAATCCTAAACTAAATAAAACTTAAAAAATAAAATAAATAAATAAAACCTAAACCTAAATAAATTAAATAAAATTAAAACCTAAATTAAAACCTAAACCTAAACCTAAACATAAAATAAAATAAACTAAGAAAAATAAACTAAAATAAAATAAATAAACCTAAATAACTAAAAAAATAAAATAAACTTAAGAATAAATAACCTAAATAAATAAAACTAATGTAAAAGAAAATAAAATAAAAATAAAATAAAATAAACCTAAAAAATTAAACCTAAAAATAAATAAAAAAATAAAACATAAACCTTAAAACTTAATAAACCTAAACCTAAACCCTAACAATGGGTAGAACCTTGATAACATCAAACCAAGCTACCTATATCTGCATAAAGGCAATGAAGGTGGAAGTTATCATAATGGGTGGGGATCTAGAGGTGGATATAGAGGTGGTGGTCAATGGTGGTTATGAAACTAAAAGGAGTAACAAAACTATGGTGGTGGGAGGGAGATTGGGATATGATGGTGGATCCCGCTACTCGAAAAGGTGGTAAAAACAGGAGAAATAAGAATATACCGCTTCTTATGGAACTGTCTAAGAGGTAGTTCTAGTTATCTAGGGTTTTAATTTGCTTTAAGCTGCTCATTTTCAACTATGTTGTAGTGTCTTAAAAACTTTACTTTGTTGAAATCGATAAGAATAAATGTTGAAAATTTGTTCTCAAAAAAACAAAAATATATAGCCTAAACCCTAAACTAAAACCCAAAACCATAAACCAAAAAATCTAACCCTAAACCTAAAAAAACCTAAACCTAAACTAACCCTAAAACCCTAAACCTAAAACCCAAAACCCTAAAACCCAAAACCCAAAATAAAACTAACCTTAAACCTAAATAAAACCCTAAAACCTAAATCCCAAACCCTAAACCCTAAACCCTAAACCCAAAACAAACCATAAATCCTAAACCTTCAACCATAAACCCTGTAAAGCTAAAAACCTAAACCTAAACTTAATAAAACCTAAAAATAAAATAAAAAAATAAACCTAAAATAAAATAAAATAAAATATGAACATAAACTAAAACTTAAACCAAAACCTAAACATAAATAGAAAATACAATAAAAAATAAAAATTAAACAAAAATAAAATAAATAAAAAACTAAACAAAACTAAAAATTAAAAAAACCAAGATAAAGTAAAAAACTAAACCTAAAACAAAAAAAATAAACATAAAATACAAAAATATAAATCAAACAAAAATCTAAACCTAAACAAAAAACCTAAAAATAAAATTTTAAAATAAATAAATAATTAAACATAAACCAACTAAAAAATAAAACCTAAACCTAAAATAAAAATAAAATAAACCTAAACCCTAAATTAAAATAAAATATAATTAAAATAAAAAACCTAACTAAACCTAAAAACTAAACCTAAACCCTAAACAAAATAAAATAAAATAAACTAAAAATAAATCTAAACCTAAACTAAAAAATAAACCTTAAAAATAAACATAAAATAAAAACCTAAAACCTAAATATTAAAAATAAAATAAAAACCTAAACCTAAAAATAGAAAATAAAACCTAAACAAAACTTATACAAAAATTAATAAACTAAAATAAATAAACTAAATTAAATAAAAATAAAAAATAAACCTAAATAAAAAATTAAACTAAAATAAATAAAAAACAAACTAAACAAAAAATAAACCTAAATAACCATAAATAAAAATAAAATAAATAAATAAAAAATAAACTAGAAAAAAAATCCTAAATAAAAAATTTAAAAAAAATTAAAAAAAAAAACCCTAAACCCTAAACCCTAAATAAAAAACCAAACTAAACCCTAAACTAAACTCTAAAAAAAACCCTAAACCCAAAAAAACCTAAACCCTAAACCCTAAACATAAACTTAAACCCTGAACCTAAACCTACACCTAAACCCTAAACCTAAACCCTAAACCCTAAACCTAAACCCTAAACCCTAAACCCTAAAACCCTAAACCCTAAACCCTAAACCTAAAAAATAAACTAAACCTAGCTAAAAAATAAACCTAAACTAAATAAAATACTTAAACCAAAATAAAAAATAAAATAAAAAACATAAACTAAAACCTAAACCTAAACTAAAAAAAAAAAAAAAAAAATAAAAATAAAACTAACTAAATAAATTAAATAAAAAACATAAACTAAACTAAAATAATAAAAACCTAAATAAAATAAAATCTAAACTTAAATAAAATAAATAAACCTAAAATATAAAACCTATAATAAAAAATAAAATAAACCTAAAAATAAAACTAAATAAAATATTAAATAAAAATAAAAATAAAAGTAAACATAAATAAAATTTTAAAAAAAATTAAATAAATAAAAATAAATTAAATAAACCTAATCCTACTAGTTTAAAAAAACTAAACCTAATTTAAAAAAAAAAATAAAATAATAAAAAAATAAATTAAAAAAACCTAAACTAAATCCTAAACCCTAAACACTAAACCCTAAACCCTAAACCCTAACCTAAACCCTAAACCTAAACAATAAAAAATAAACCCCAAACCTAAACCTAAACCCTAAACCCTTAACCATAAACCCAAAACTAAACCTAAACCTAACCCTAAACCTAAACCTAAACTAAAAAAAACTAAAACCCAAAGTAAATAAAACCTAAAAAATAAAATAATAAATAAAAAAATTTTAAACCTAAAAAAATTAAATAATAAAATAAAATAAAATAAACTAAACTTAAACTAAACCAAACATAAACCTAAAACAATAATATAAAATTAAAAAACTAAACTAAAATAAAATTAATAAACCTAATTCAAATAAAAATAAAATAAACCTAAAAATTAAAACCTAAATAAAATAAAACTAAATAAAACTAAACCCAAAAAATAAACCTAAAAAATAAATAAATAATAAAATCTAAACCATAAACTAAAAAAAATAACCTAAAATAAACATAATAAAATAAAAACCTATTCTAAAATAAAATAAACTAAAATAAATAAAACCTAATTGTATACATAAAATAAATAAACCTAAACCCTAAACTAAATAAAATAAAATAAAATAAAATTAAACCTAAACTAAAAAAAATAAAAAACCTAAAATAAACCTAAAGTAAATACCTAAACCTAAACCTAAAAAAGAAAATAAAACCTAAACCTAAACCTAAAAATAAAAAATAAAACCTAAACCTAAAAGATAAAATAAAAACAAAACTAAACTAAAATAAAAAACCTAAACTAAAATAAATAAACTAAACTAAATAAAATATAAAATAAACCTAAATAAAAATAAAAGTAAAATAAACTAAAATAAATAAAAAATGAACTAAATAAACCTTAAACTATTGATTTTCTTAATTTAAAAAAAAAAACCCTAAACACTAAACAATAAACCCTAAACCTACAATCCAAAACCCTAAACCCTAAAACAAACCCAAAACCCAAAACCTTAAAATAAATAAAATCCTAAATTAAACTAAAAAAATTAAAAACTTAAATAAAAAAAACAAAGCCTAAACAAAGAAAAACCTATAACAAAATAAAGTAAATACTAAATAAAAACTTAAATAAAAATAAACATTAAAATAAAATTTAAAATAAGTTAAATTAAATAAAAGATAACTAAATAAACATAAACCTACTAGTTTACTTAATTTTAAAAAAAAATAACCCTAACCCTAAACACTAAACCCTAAAACAAACCTTAAGCCCTAAACCCTAAACTTACAACCCTAAAACCTAAAACTAACCATAAACCGTAAACTCTAAACCCTAAAACCCTAAACCCTAAACCTAAGCTCTAAATCCTAAAACATAATCCTAAACCATAAACCCTAATCTAAATAAAAACCTAACTAAACCCTAAACCTAAACTAAACCTAAACCCAAACTCTAAACCCTAAACTTTAAACACTAAGCTAAACCTAAACCCTAAACCTAAACCTAAAATCCTAAACCCTAATAAACCTAAACCCTAAACCAAATAAATAAAAACCTAACAAACTTAAAAAAACCTAAAACCTAAAACTAAACCAAATAAAATCTAAAAAATAAATTAAATAAATAAACCTAAACCTATATAAAAAAATTAAATAAAATAAAAACCTAAACTAAAACTTAAACCTAAACCAAAACTTAAACCAAATCTAAAACCATAAAATAAAATAAAAAGTAAAATAAATAAATAAACTAAAATCAAATAAATAAAAACCTAAACTAAATGGAAATATAAAATAAACCTAAAAAATAAAATACCTAAACATAAAATAAAAATAAAATAAGAAAACCTAAAAATAAATAAAAATTAAAACCTAAACCATAAACTAAAAAACCTAAACCTGAAATAAATAAAATAAAATAAACCTAAACCTAAACAAAAATAAATAAAATCTAAACCTAAACCTAAAATAAACTAAACCTAAACCCTGAACCCTAAAAAGCCTAAAGCCTAAACCCTAAACCTTATAATCCGAAAACTTAAATCCTAATCTAACACTAAACCCTAAAAATCTTAAACCCTAAAGCCTAAGCCCTAAATCCTAAACCCTAAACTATCTCTAAACCTTAAGAAAACCCTAAACCCCAAAACCTAAACCCTAAACCCTAAACCCTAAACCCTAACCGTAAACCCTAAACCCTAAAACTGTAAACACTAAATCGTAAACCCTTTAGGGTTAAATTTGGTATCTCATTTGAATTCATCCATCCATCTTTTCAAAATCAAGTAAAATAAAATGGATTTCCTTTATGTAAGCTTGCATTTATTGATTTAATTTAATATTTACCTGGCTATTATCACTATTAAATCTGAATGTATTTTTTAAAAGCTTATAAATGAACAATAATATATGTTTTGATGATAGTTATAAATACATAAGAAATGCATGTGCTCATAGCTTAAGTGTATGAATATTGAGTTCTCTTTCCTCTATTCATGTGTTTACTTATATAAGATTGAATAGTAATGAGTATAAAGTCTGGACATCCCGAGAACATGATTCTTTAGCTAACCCTAAGGAGGTCATTTGATTACCTCACTTCCCTGGTTTGTTACATGGTTGATGAAATCAAGAAGAAGAGATGTTGAATCTTAACTTGTTCTCTGCTAAAAAAAACCAAAAGCCCTAAACTCTAAACTAAAACATGAATCCTAAACCCTAAACCCTAAAAATCCTAAACCCTAAACCCTAAACCCTAAATCATAAACCCTAAAAACATATAAACCTAAACCCAAACTAAATAAAACCTAAAATAAAATAAATAAAAAAACTTAAACCTAAATAAAATAAAATAATAAAATAAAATAAAAACCTAAACTAAAACCTAAACCTAAACCCAAAAATAAAATAAAATAAGCAATAAAACTAAAATAAAATAAACTGAATAAAAAGATAAACTAAACTGAAAAACTAAAATAAACTTAAAAAATGAAAAACCTAAATAAAATAAAAATGAAATGTAAAATAAAAATAAAGTAAACCTAAAAAAATAAAATAAAAACTAAATAAAAACCTAAACATAAAAAATAAACCTAAAACTAAATAAAAAATAAAACCTAGATCATAAACTAAAAAAAACCTAAAGATAAAATAAATAAAATTAAATTAACATAAACTTAAACTAAAAAAAAACTAAACTAAAATAAATAAAGCCTAAATCTAAACCTAAAATAAACTAAACCATAACACTAAACAAAATAGAATAAAGTAAACTCAAAATAAACCTAAACCTAAACTAAAAATAAAAACCTAAAAGTAAACCTAAAATAAAAACCTAAAACCTAAACCTAAAAAAATAAAATAAAAGCCTAAACTTGAACCTCAAAAAAAAGCCTAAACATCAAAAATAAAATAAAAATAAAACCAAACTAAAAAATAAACATAAACCTAAACCTGAACCTAAAAAATAACTAAAATAAAAAACCTAAACTAAAATAATTAAACCTAAAATAAATAAACTAAACTAAATAAAAATAAAAAATAAACCTAAATAAAAATAAATAAAATAAAATAAACTAAAATAAATAAAAAATAAACTAAATAAACCTAACCAACCAATTTAGTTAATTTTAAAGAAAAAAAACTAAACCCTAAACCCTTAATCCTAAACCCTAAACCTACAACCCTAAACCCTAAACCCAAAACCCTAAACCCTAATTCCTAAAAACCCTAAACCCTAAAGCCTAAAGCCTAAACCCTAAACTAACCTTAAACCCTAAGCTAATCCTAAACCCTAAACCCTAAAAACCCTAAACCCTAAAGCCCAAACACTAAACTGTAAACCTTAAACCTTAAACCCTAACCCTAAGCCTCTCTAAAATGCTAAATCCTAAAACCCTAAACCCTAAACCCTAAACCCTAAACCCTAAACCCTAAAAGCAAAAAAACATAAACCTAAACAAAACTTAAAAATAAAATAAATAAAAAATCTAAACATAAATATAAAAAAAATAATAGTAATAATAACTAAACTAAAACCAAAACCTAAAACTAAAAATAAAAAAATAAACTGATAAAAATAAAATAAATAAAAACCTAAACTAAATTAAAAAATAAAATAAACCTAAGAATAAAAGACCAAAATAAAATAAAAAATATCATAAAATAAAAATTAAATAAACCTAAAATAACATAAAATAAAAACTAAATAAAAACCTAAACCTAAAAAATAAAACCTCAAAATAAAACCTTAAAATAAATAAAATTTAAAACCTAAATCCTAAACTAAAAAAAACCTAAACGTACAATAAAAATAAAACATACAAAAAATAAACATAAACCTAAATTAAATAATAAACCTAAACCTAAATAAAAAATAAAATAAGCTAAAATAAACCTAAACATAAACTAAAAAAATAAAACTAAAAATAAACCTAAACCTAAACTTAAAAAATAAAATAAAAAACCTAAACCTAAACCTAAAAAAATAAAAAAATAAAACTAATCCTAAAAAATAAAATAAAATAAATCAACTAAAAAACCTAAACTAATCCTAAATAAAAAAAATACTAAAAAATCCTAAACTAAAATAAATAAAATATAAATAAAAATAAAAAAATCTAAAAACCCTAAACCTAAAAAAAAAAACCTAAACCCTAAACCCTAACCTAAACCCTAAACGAACACTAAACCCTAAACCCTAAAAATCTTAAAACATACGGTTTAAACCCTAAATCTTAAACTAACCATAAACCCTAAGCTAACCCTAAACCCTATACACTAAAAACCTTTAACCCTAAAGCCTAAACACTAAACCCTAAAAATTAAACCCTAAACCCAAACCTTAAACCCTAAACTCTAAAACCTTAAATCCTAAAAGCCTAAACCCTAAACCCTACCCTAAAAACCAAAAAACCTAAACCTAAATTAAATAAAACTTAAAAATAAAATAAATAAAAAAATCTAAACATAAAAAAAATAATAAAATAATAAAATAAAAACTAAACTAAAACATAAACCAAAACCTAAAAATAAAATAAAATAAACTAATAAAAATGAATTAAAATAAAATAAATAAAAACATAAACTAAATTAAAAAATAAGATAAACCTAAGAATAAAAGAAATAAATAAAATAAAAAATAAATGTTAAAAAAATAAAATAAACCTAAAATAAAATAAAATAAAAACTAAATAAAAACTTAAACCAAAGAAATAAACCTTAAAATAAAACCTAAAATTAAATATAAAAAAAATCTAAATTTTAAATTGAAAAAACCTAACCATAAAAGAAAAATAATATATACAAAATAAACTAAACCTAAACCTAAACTAAAATAATCTAAATTAAAACAAATAAAACCTAAACCTGAATAAATAAAATACAATAAACTAGAAATAAACCTAAACCTCAACTAAAAAAACCTAAAAATAAATCTAAAATAAAAACCAAAAACCAAAACCTAAAAAAATAAAATAAAGACCTAAACCTAAACCTAAAATAAAACCTAAACCTAAACTTAAAAAATAAAATAAAAATAAAACTCAACTAAAAAAAAAACCTAAACCTAAATCTAAACCTAACAAATAAACTAAAATAATAAACTAAACTAAAAGAAATTATCCTAAAATAAATAAACTAAACCAAAAAATAAAAAATAAAATAAAAAAAAATAAAAAAAAATAAATAATAAACCTAAAACTTTAAAACCATAAAGTTTAAATAAACACAAAACCCTAAACCTACAACCCTAAACCCTAAACCCCAAACCTTAAAAAACCCTAAACCCTAAACCTGAAACTCTATTCCTAAACCCTAAACCATAAAAGCATAAACCATAAAAACCCTAAACCCTAAACCCTAAATATTAAACCCTAAACTTACAACTACAAATCCTAAACCCTAAACCCTGAACCTAAAATATCCTAAACTAACTTTAAACCCTAAATGATAAATTAACCCTAAACCCTAAACCTTGAAATAACCCTAAACCATAAACCCTAAAGCCAAAATCCTAAACCCTAAACCATAAACCCGAAACCCTAAAACCCTAAACCCTAAACCCTAAACTAACCCTAAAGCCTAAACCCTAAACCCTAAAGCCTAAACCCTAAACCTAAACTAACCCTAAACCCTATGCTAACTCTAAACCCCAAATGCTAAACCCTAAACCCTAAACCCTAAACCCTAAACCCTAAACCCTAAACCCTAAAACCTAAAGACTAAAAACTAAACCCTAAACCTTAAACCCTAAACCCTAAGCTCTAAAACCCTAAATCTTAAAATTTAAACCCTAAACCCTAAACCCTAAACCCAAGAAAGAAAAAAACCTAAACCTAAACTAAATAAAACCTAAATATAAAATGAATAAATAAAATGCAAACATAAATAAAATAAAAAATAAAACTTAAACTAAAACTTAATCCTAAACATAAAAATAAAATAAAATAAACTAATAAAAATAAACTAAAATAAAATAAATAAAATCCTTAACTAAACAAAAAAACAAAATAAATTGAAGAATAAAAGAGCTAAATAAAATAAAATATAAATGTAAAATAAAAATAAAATAAACTTAAAATAAAATAAAATAAAAACTAAATAAAAAGCTAAACGTAAAAAATAAACTTTAAAATAAAACATAAAAATAAATAAAAAAATTAAAACCTATATCCTAAACTAAGGAAAAACCTAAACCTAAAATAAAATAAAATATACAAAATAAAATAAACCTAAAAATAAACTAAAAGAAACTAAAATAAATAAAATGTAAACCTAAACTAAATAAAATAAAATAAACTAAAAATAAACCTAAACCTAAACTAAAAAATAAAACCTAAAAATAAACCTAAAATAAAACCTAAAACCTAAACCTAAACCTAAAAATAAAAAATAAAACCTAAACCTAAAAAATAAAGTAAAAATAAAACTCAATAAAATAATAATCCTAAACCTAAACCTAAACTAAAAAAATAAACTAAAATAAAAAATTAAACTGAAATAAATAAACCTAAAATAAATAAACTAAACTAAATAAAAAAAAAAAATAAAATAAACTAAAATAAATAAAAAATAAACTAAATAAACCTAAACCTAATGGTTTACTTAATTAAAAAAACCATAAACCCTAAATCCTAAACCTAAACCCTAAACCTATGACCCTAAATCCTAAACCCTAAACCTATAACCCTAAACCCTAAACCCTAAAAAACCTTAAACCTTAAACCCTAAACCCTAATCCTAAACCGTAAACCATAAAATCATAAACCCTAAACCTTACTAAACCCTAAATCCTAAACCCTAAAACCTAACCCTAAACCTTAATCCCTAAACCCCAAACCCTAAACCTAAACCTAAAGTAACTAAATAAATTAAAAAAATAAACTAACTAAAAGCAAATGAACCAAAACCTAAACCTAAACGATAAGAAGAGGCAGAACCTTGACAGCAGAAACATCATCATCAACTAGGCTCAGTCTAAATATGGTGGTGGAGTGGCGTAATTTTCACTATGGGGTGATCTAGAAAGCAGATTTGGAGGTGGTGGTCAAGGGGTGGTTGTGGAGGGAGCCACGGTTATAGTGGTGGAGAGGAGAGATCGGGATATGATGGTGGATCCCACTCCACGACGGGTGGCTCTAACGAAATGGAGAAACTAAAGAATGACCCATTCTACTTACTTTATGGTAGTGTTTTTATAGTAGAGATGGTTATACTTATCTAGAGTTTTTCATTTGCTCTAAGCATGCTGATTTTTTATCTATGACATTGCATGTGTCTTAGAAAACTTGGTGTGTTACTTGGTTGATAAAATTGAAAAGAAGAAATGTTGAATCTAAATTTATTCTCTCTTAAAAAAAAATGTAAAAACCCTAAACCCTAAACTAAAACCTGAACCCTAAACCTAAAACCTAAACCTTAAACCCTAAACACTAATCCGTAAAAACCCTAAACCCTAAAACCCTAAACCCTAAACCCTAAACCCTAAACCCTATAACTTAAACTCTAAACTTCAAACCCTAAATTGTAAACCATAAACCCAAAAAAAAACTAAATCCTAAACACTAAACTAAAAACCTTAACCCTAAAAAGATAAAAACCTAAACCTCAAGTACATAAAACCTAAAAATAAAATAAATAAAAAAACTTAAACCAAAATAAAATAACATAAAAACATAAACTAAAACTAAAACAAAAACATACATCTAAACCTAAACATAAAAAGAAAGTAAAACAAAAATAAAAACTAAACTAAAATAAAATAAATAAAAACCTAAACAAACCTAAAATATAGAAAATATAAATTAAAATAAAAACTAAACCTAAAATAAAAATCAAATAATCTTAAAATAATATAAAATAAAAACCAAATATAAACTTAAACCTAAAAAATAAAACTTAAAAAAACCTTAAAAATAACTAAATAATAAAACATAAACCCTAACTAAAAATATTAAAACCTAAAATAAAAATAAAAAAAACCTAAACCTAAACTAAAATAAACTAAACTAAAATAAATAAAACCTAAATGTGAACCTAAAATAAACAAAACTTAAAACTAAACCTAGACTAAATAAAACAAAATAAACTAAAAAATAAACTAAACTAAATTAAAAATAAAACTAAATCCTAAAATAAATCTTAAACCTAAACCCTAAACCTAAACCTAAAACCCTAAAACCTAAATCTAAACCTAATCATCAAACTAACCTAAAGCTCTATAACCCTAAATCCTGTCCTAAACTATAAACCTAAAACCTAAACCCTAAATCTAAACTAAACTAAACTAAACCTAAACCTAAACCTAAACCCTAAACCTAAATAAAACTATAAACTAAACTAAACTTAAACCCTAAACTATAAACACTAATCCTAACCTAAAACTCCTAAACTAACTAAACCTTAAATAAATATAAACCTAAATAAACTTATACCTAAACCTTAAACCCTAATATAAACTAAATATAAGCTAAACTTAAACTCCTAAACTTAATCCTAAACTTAAACTTAAAATCTTTAAACCTAAACCCTAAAAAAACTATAAACCTAACCTAAACTCCTAAACTAATTAAACCTAAACTTAACCTAAACCTTAACCTAAACCTTAAACCTAAACTAAACCCTAAAAAATTATAAGTCAAAACTTAAACTCTAATTCAGAACCCTAAATCAAAAAACTATAAACTTAAACCATAGACTACCCTAAACTATATACTAAAACTTAAACCTCAAGTACCTAAACTTTAAACACTAAACCTAAACTAACTTTAAACCTAACTAAACCTAAACACTAAACCTAAAATTTAAAATTTTAAACCTAAACTTAAATACTAAACCTAAACCTAAAACCTAAAACTTAAACCCTAAACTAACTATAAAAAACCCTAAACCCTAAAGCCTAAACCCTAAACCTTAAACCCTACCCTAAATTAACCCTAAACCCTAAGCTAACCCTAAACCCTAAAAACTCTAAACCCTAAAGCCTAAACACTAAACCTTAAACCTTAAATCCTAAACCTTAACCCTAAACACTAAACCATAAACCATAAACCATAAACCCTAAACTGTAAATCCAAAACCCTAAAAACCTAAAAATCTAAACCTAAACTAAGTAAAAAATAAAAATAAAATATACTAAAAAAACTAAACCTAAATAAAATAATAAAATAAAATAAAATAAAAACTTAAACTAAAACCTAACTAAACTAAAAAATCAAATAAACTTAAGAATAAAAAACCTAAATAAAATGAAAACTAAATGTAAAATAATAATAAAATAATCCTAAAATAAAATAAAAACTAAATAAAAACCTAAACCTAAAAATAAAACCTAAAAATAAATAAAAAATAAAACTTAAACCCTAAACAAGAAAAGAAACTTAAACCTAAAATAAAAATAAAATAAACCTAAACCTAAACTAAAATAATCTAAACTAAATAAATAAAACCTAAACCTAAACCTAAAATTAACTAACCTAAACCTAAACCTAAACTAAATAAGATAAAATAAACTAAAAAGAAACCTAAACCTAAATGAAAAATAAAAAATAAAATCTAAACCTAAAAAAATAAAATAAAATAAAACTCAACTAAAAAATAAACCTAAACTAACCTAAACCTAAAAAAATAAATTAAAATAAAACTTAAAATAAATATGTAAAATAAATAAACTAAATTAAATAATAATAATAATAATAAATAATCCTAATTAAAAATAAAAAATAAACTAAAATAAATAAGTAAATAAACTAAATTAACTAAATAGACCTACTAGTTTAGTTAATTTTTAAAAGAAAACCATGAACCCTAAATCCAAAACCCAAAACCTGGAAATTTAAACACTAAAAGCATAAAACTGGAACCTACTCCTAAAATAAAATAACATAAACCCTAAAAAAAATAAAATAAAATAAATTAAAAATAAACCCTAAACCCAAAACCCTAAATCTCATTTAAAAAACCCTAAACCCTAAAACTAACCTAAAAAAACCTAAAATCCCAAACCTTCCTAAACCCTTAAAAACCCAAAACCCTAAACCCCAAACTAAACATAAACACTAAAACCTAAACCCTAAACCCTAAATGCTAAACTTGAAGAGAAAAAACCCTTAATGATAAACCCTAAACACTAATCCCTAAACTCTATGCCATAAACACTAAACCCTAAACCCTAAACGTGATCATCAAGGCTTCAAACCACCCCACCCTAGGCAGAGCCACCCAAATCCTAAAACCCTAAACACTATACCCTAATCAGAATCCTAAAACCCAAAAACCTAAACCTAAAAATTAAAAATAAAATAAAAAATAAACTAAAATATAAGAAATAAAACCTAAACTAAACTAAAAATAAAATAAACCTAAGAATAAAACCTAAATAAAATAAAAAATAAATGTCAAATAAAAAAATCCTTAAATAAAGATAATAAAAACTAAATAAAACTTAAACCTAAAAAATAAACCTAAAAATAAATAAAATAAACCTAAACCCTAAACTATAAAAGAAATTGAAACCTAAAATAAAAATAAAATATACTTAAACCTAAACCTAAAATATACTGAACCTAAACCTGAACCTAAACTAAATAAAATAAACTAAACTCAAAATAAACCTAAATGTAAAGTAAAAAATAAAACCTAAAAATAAACCTAGAAAAAAAATTATAAACTAAACCTAAACCTAAAAATACAAAATAAAACCTAGAATTTTTGATGGGAACTGGAGAAACTAGAGAAGGGCTAATTTGATCTGCTACTTATGGAACCATGTGTTCACAGTAGAGATAGTTCTAATTATCTAGGTTTTTGGTTTGCTCTATGCGTGCTCATTTTTGACCTATGTCATCGCTTGTGTCTTAGAAAACTTGGTGTGTTACTTGGTTGATGAAATCAAAAAGATGAAATGTTGAATCTGAATTTATTCTCTTAAAAAAACCAAAACCTTAAACTTAAACCTAGACCATAAACCTAAAACCTAAACCCTAAACCTTAAACCCTAAACCCTAAACCCTAAAACCCTAAACCCTAAACCCTAAACCTTAAAACCAAACCACTAAACCTCAACCTGCAACAAAATCCAAACCATAAACCTTTTAAAACCACAGCTAAATCATAAATAATATATCCAAAACCCTAAATCTTTAACCACCTAAAAGTGACCTAAACTCTAAATCTAACCCTACAACCCTAAACTCTAAAAAATCCTAAACCTAAAACCCTCTAACCTAAACCATAAACTAAACCTAAACCACCCTAAACATAAACCCTGGGACCCTAAACCCTAAACCCTAAACCCTAAACCCTAAAACCCTCCAACCCCAAACCCTAAATCCTAAACAACCACATAAACAGTGGGTAAATAAATTAAAAATAAAAAACTAACTAATAAACCTAAACCTAAACCTAAACCCTAAGTATGGTAACCTTAACAAAAGGAACATCACGATGAGATCTGATCTAGTGGTGGAGGCAAAGGCAAAGTCGGTAGTTATAGAACTGTCTTTATAGTAGAGATAGTTCTAGCTATGTAGGGTTTTTGATTTAGTCTATGCAAGCTCATTTCTTATCTACATTATCCCTTATTTCTTAGAAAACATGGTGTGTCTCTTGGTTGATAAAATCAAAAAGAAGAAATGTTTCATATGAATTTGTTCTCTATTTAAAAAATCCAAAAGCCCTAAACCATAAATGAAAAACTAAACCTTAAACTTAAAACCTAAACCTTAAACCCTAATCCCTAAACCCTAAAAATAAAAACAAAAATTTAGAATCAAAATTAAAAACCCTAACCCTAAACCCTTAACCCTAAAACTAACCCAAAACACAAAACCCTAAACCCTAAAACTTAAAACCTTAAACCATAAACCCTAAAACCTAAACTTTAAATCCTAAATCCTAAAATCTACAACCCTAAACCCTAAACCTTAAACCCCAAACCTTAAACCCTAAACCAAATAAACCACAACCCCAAACCTAAAACCTTCAAAACCTAAACCTAAACTAAATAATACTAAAAATAAAATAAATAAAAAAAAAAAACCTGGACTAAAAATAAAATAATAAAATAAAATAAAATAAAAACTAAATAAAACCTAAAATTAAAATAAAAAAAAATAAACTAAACTAAAATAAATAAAATAAAATAAAACCTAATATAAACTAAAAATAAAATACACTAAAATAAATAAAATGAAATAAAACTAAACAAAAATTAAAATAAAATAAAAACTAAATAAAACCTAAACCTAAGAAATAAACTGAAAAATAAAACATAAACCTTAAATTAAAAAATAACATAACCCTAAAATAAAGAAAATAAAATAAACCTAATCTAAATTATAATAAATTAAACTAAAATAACTAAAACCTACAAACCTAACCTAAACTAAATAAAATAAAACCTCAACCTAAAATAAAAATAAAACCTAAAAAATAAACCTAAAATAAAAAAAATCTAACCAGAAAGATAAAAACCTAAACCTAAACCTAAAAATTGAAAAATAAAATCTAAACCTGAAAAATAAAAGAAAAATAAAACTAAACCAAAAATTAAACCTAAACCTAAACCTAAACCTAAAAAATAAACTAAAATAAAAAACCTAATGTAAATAAAATAAACCTAAAATAAATAAAATAAACTAAATAAAAATAAAACCTAAAAGTAAAAAATAAAATAAAATGGGTTAAAATAAACTAAATAAAATGAGAAAACCTAAATGGGTTTGTAACTTTAAAAAAATACCCAAAACCTATAAACCTTCTCTAAACTCCCAGGCTCTAAACCTAAACCCTAAATCCACACTTAAAGCCCTAAACCATAAACCTCAACCACCTAGGCCTGCTCTGACTTGACCTGGCCACTGAATATGAGCCACTACCTGGGCTTACTCTGACTGACCTGGCCACAGACCTAAGAAGACCCTGAGCTCTGGCGACTGGCCTGGACCCTAAAGGCCCTGGGCCCTAAAGATCCACAGGCCTAAAGCTAGGCAGTAAACCAGGCTGATCCTAGGCCTGACCTGACCCTGGCCAAGCCCTGAGCTGAGCCAGCCCAGGCCCTGAGGCCCTGAGCCTGGGCCCCAGGCCTGACACTCCCTGGGCCCTGGGCCCTAAAACCCACTAGGCTGAGCCATACCCTACCACAAACCTAAACAAAAACCTAAACCTAAATATAATAATAAAATAAAATAAAATAAAACTAAACTTGGACCTGAAGATAAAATAAAATAAATTAAAATACACTAAAATAAAATAAATAAACTTAAACTAAACTAAATAAAATAAACCTAAAATCAAATTAAATAAAATGAAACCTAAACTTGAAAATAAACTTAAAAATAAAACCTCAAAATAAATAAAAAACACACTAAACTCAACTAAAAAACTAAACTTAAAATAAAATAAATAAAAATAAAATAGACCTAAACCTAAACTAAAATAAACTAAACTAAAATAAATTAAATTTGGTAAAATTAAAATAAACTAAATAAATCCCTAAAATAAACCTACACTTAAATTAAAGAAGAAAGCCTAAAATAAACCTAAAGCTTAAAGCAAGTCTAAACCCCAAAAAGCTAAAAAACTTAAAAAAAAAAAATAAAAGTCTAAAATAAAATAAAATAAAAACTAAAATTAAATAAAACATAAACTAATAAACCTAAACCTAAACCTAAAAAAATAAAAAAAAACTAAACTAAATAAAATAAGTAAAACTTAAACTAAGCTAAAAAATAAAAACCTTAATAAAATAAAAACTAAACCTAAAATAAAATAAAATAAAAATAAAATAAAATAAAATATAAACTAAATAAACACTAAACCTAAAAAAATAAACTTAAAAATAAATAAAAAATTAATCCTAACCCTAAACTAAAATAAAAAACTAAACCTAAAATAAAAATAAAATAAACCAAAAATTAAATTAAAATAATCTAAACTAAAATAAATAAAATGTAAATCTAAACCTAAAATAAACTAGACCTAAACTTGAACATAAACTAAATAAAATAAAATAAACTAAAAATAAATGTTAACCTAAATTAAAAAAAAATACCCAAAAATAAACCTAAAATATAAACTTAAAAAAACAAAATAAAACCTAAACATAAGCCTAAAAATATAAAATAAAATAAAACTAAAACTAATCTTAAAATAAACCTAAACAAAATAAATTACAAAAATACAAACCTAAATTAAACTAGATAAAAATAAAATAAAATAAATAAAAATAAAAAATAAATTGAATAAACTAAAAAAATATAAACCTATCAATTTACTTAATTTAAAAAAATATAAAAAATAAAAGCAAATAAATAAACTAAACCCAAAACCTACCACCCTAAATCACCCTACACCCTAAACCACACCCCACCAAACCCACCAGACCCTAAAACCTACTCTAAACCCAAACACTAAATCCCAAAGCCTAAACCTAAACCTAAACTAAATAAACTTTAAAATAAAATAAATAAAACACCTAAAAAATAAAATAAAATAAAAATAAAACCTAAACTAAAACCTAAACCTAACCTAAACTAAAAAATATAAAATAAATAATAAAACTCAACTAAAATAAAATAAATAAAAACCTAAAATAAAAAAAAAATAAACCTAAATAAAATTAAAACTAATAAAATTAAAAAAAACCTAAATAAAATAAAATAACTAAATAAACAACTAAAACCTAAAATAAAACTAAAATTAAATAAAAAATAAACATAAACCCTAAACTAAAACCTAAACTAAAACTAAAATACTAATTAAAATAAAAAAACCTAAACCCAAACCTAAAATAAACTAAACCTAAACCCTAAACTAAATAAAATAAAATAAAACTATAAATAAAATGAACCTAAACTAAAATATAAAACATAAAACCTAAACCTAAAACAAAATAAACCTAAACCTAAACCAAAATTTAAAATAAAACCTAAACCTAAAAATAAAATAAAATAAAACTAAACTAAAATAAAACTTAAACCTAAACCTAAACTAAAATATAAAACCTATAAAATAAACCTAAAATAATTAAAATAAACTAAATAAAAATAAAAATAAAATAAACTAAATAAATAAACCTATGGGTTTGCTTAATAAAAAGATGCATAAACCCTACAACACACTCTAAATTTTAAACCCTGGCCCTAAATCATAAACCCTTAAAACCATCAGCCATAACCATGAGCCAACCCATAACCCTAAACCCTAAACCTGATCCTAAACCCTAAACTCTAAATCCTAAACCACCATCAATTAAACCCTTAAACCCCTAAACCCCTAACCATAAACCCTGAGCCCAGGCCTTAAAAAACTCAAACCCTAAATAAAATAAAAGGAAACTAAACTAAAAATAAACATAAACTTAAACCTAAACCTAAAATAAAATAAAAAATAAAAATAAAAGTAATCCTAAATAAAAGAGAAAAATAAATAAAATAAACTAAATAAACTAAATAAACTAAACCTGGGATTAGCAATTTTAAAAAAAAAACAAATATACTAAACTCCATCCTAAATTGTAAATAAAAAAGATGAAAAAAATTAAAAAAACATAAACCCTCAACTCTAAACCTAAAACTAACCTTGAACCCTGAACCCTAAACCCTAAATGCTAAACCCTAAAACCTACAACCCTAAATCCTAAACCCTAAATCCCAAACCCTAAACCCTAAATCGTAAACACTAAAATGTAAAAACCTAAAAACCTAAACCTAAACTAAATAGAACCTAAAAATAAAATAAATAATAAAACTTAAACGTAAATAAAAAACATAGACTAAAGCCTAAACCTAAATCTAAACCAAAACCTAAACATAAACCTAGAAATAAAATAAAATATAAAATATAAAATATAACTAAACTAAAATAAATAAAAACCTAAATAAACTAAAAATAATAAACATAAAAATTAAAAACCTAATTAGATTAAAAACTAAATGTAAAATAAAAATAAAATAAACCTAAAATAAAATAAAATAAAAACTAAATAGAAACTAAAACTTAAAAAATAAACCTAAAAATAAATAAAAAACCTAAACCTGATCTTAAAAAAACCTAAACATAAAATAAATAAAAGAAAATAAACCTTGACCTAAACTAAAATAAACTAAACTCAAATAAATAAAACCTAAGCCTAAACCTAAAATAAACTAAACCTAAACCCAAACCTAGACTAAATAAAATAAAATAATTTACAAAAAAACCTAAACCTAAACTAAAAAATAAAACCTAAAATAAAAACCTAAAACCTAAACCTAAACCTAAAAGGAAAAAATAAAATGTAAACCTAAAAAATAAAATAAAAATAAAACTCAATTAAAAAATAAGCATAAAACTAAACTTAAACCTAAAAATAAACTGAAATAAAAAATCCAAACTAAAATAAATAAAATTAAAATAAGTAAACTAAACTAAATAAATTAAACTAAAAAAAAATAAATTTAAATAAAAGATAAAATAAGATAAAATAAAATAAAATAAATAAAAAATAAGCTAAATAAACCTAAACCTACCAGTTTAGAAAAACCCAAAACCCTATACCCTATACCTTAAACCCTAAACCATAAACCTTAAACACTAAAACTAACCCTAAACCCTAAACCAACAACACTAAACTTACAACGCTAAACCCTAAACACTAAACTCTAACCCCAAACCATAAACCCTAAAACCTAAACCCTAAACCCTAAACCACTAAAGCATAAACCCTAAACCCTAATCCTTAAACCCTAAACCTTATCCCTGAACCCTAAACCTGAAACCCTAAAACCAAAATCCTAAACCTAAATTGAAAGTAATTAAATTAATTAAAAATTAAACCTAAACCAAAAACCTAATAAACCTAACCATAAACCTAAACCCTAAGAATGGGCAGAATCTTGACACTTGGAACAACACCGTCAACAAGACTGAATCTAGATCTGGCAGTGGAGGCGAAGGTGGAGGTTGCATTTTGCATAGTGGTGGTGGGGATCTAGAGGTGTTGATGGATATGGAGGTGGTGGTCAGAGCAATGGTGGTTATGGAGGTGGGAGGAGCGATCGAGGTTACAGCGGTGGTGGTGGCAGAGGGAGAGATTGGGGACATGATGGTGGATCCTGCTTCTCGAGATGTCTGTGTGATTCTGATGGGAACTAGAGAAATTGAAGAATGGCAGATCTGATCTACTGCTTATGGAACTATGTCTTTATAATATAGATGTTTCTAGCTATCTAGGGTTTTTGATTTGCTCTATGTGTGCTCATTTTTGGTCTATGTTGTTGCTTGTGTCTTAGAAAACCTGATGAAATCAAAAAGAAGAAATGTTGACTCAATTTGTCTATTAAAAACTAAAACCAAAAACTAAACTAAACAGAACCCTAAACCCTAAAATAAATAAATATTAAATATTAAATAAATAAAACCCTAACCTTAAACCCTAAATCCTAAAACTTACACTAAACCCTAAACCCTAAATCGTAAACCCTAAACCCTAAAACCTAAAATCCTAAACCCTAAATACAAAACCACAAAACTACAACCTTAAACTCTTTACCTAAAATCCTAAACCATAAACCCTAAACCAAAAAAATGTAAAACCTAAATCTAAACTAAAAATAAAATAAATAAACCTAAACCTAAATAAAATAAACCTAAATTAAAACTAAACTAAACCTAAACCAAAATAAAATAAAATAAAATAAAACTAAACAAAATAAAATAAATATAAACAAAAACTAAACAAAAAGTTGAAATACAACTAAAAACAAAAACTTAAATCTAAATGGAAAATAAACATAAAATAAACTTAAAATAAAAACTAAATAAAAACCTAAAGCTAAAAAATAAATGTAAAAATAAATAAAAAAAATAAACCTTAAACTAAAAAAAAACCTCAATCTAAAATAAACCTAAACCTAAACTATAATAAACTAAAATAAAATAAATAAAACCTAAACCTAAACCTAAAATAAACTAAACCTAAACCCTAAACTAAATGAAATAAAATAAACTAAAAATAAACCTAAACCTAAACTAAAAAATAAAACCTAAAATAAACATAAAATAAAAAACCTAAAATGTAAAAAAAAATCCTAAACTTGAACCTATAAATAAAAAATAAAGCCTAAACCTAAAAAAAAAAACTAAACTAATAAATAAACATAAACCTAAACCTAAACCTAAAAAGTAAACTAAAATAAAATAAACTAAAATAAAAGTAATAAACCTAAAATAAATAAACTAAACTAAATAAAAATAAAAAATAAACCTAAATAAAAAATTAAATAAACTAAAATAAATAAGAAATAAAGTAAATAAACATAAACTTACCTATTTACTTAATTTAAAAAAAAAGACAATAAACCCTAAACCCTAAATCCTAATCCATAAACTTTAAACCCTAAACCCTAAACCCTAAACCCTAAATCCTAAACACTACACCCTACACCCTAAACCCTAACTCTAACCCTAAACCCCTAAAAAACCCATGCCCTAAACCCTAACATTAAAACTGAGCCAACCCAAACACTAAATGCTAAAGCCCACTTAAACCCCAAACCCTAAACACACTCCTGACCCTAAACCACTCTTTCTAAACTCACCAACCCTAAACCCTAAACCCTAAACCTTAACCACCCTAATCCCTAACCCTAAACCATAAACACTAAACCCTAAACCATAAATAATAAACCTAAAAATAAAACCTAAAAATAAATAAATAAATAAAACTTAAACCCTAAAGTAAAAAAAAATTAAACCTAAAATATAAATAAAATAAACTTAAACTTACACTAAAAGAAACTAAACTAAAATAAATAAACCTAAACCTAAACTAAACTAAAATAAATGAAATAAAAAAATAAAACCAAAACCTAAACTTACAAAATAAAATAAAATCCTAAACCTAAACCTTAAAAATAAAACCTAAACCTAAAAAATAAAATAAAATAAAACAAAAAAATTAACATAAACCTAAACCTAATCCCAAAAAATAAACTAAAATAAAAATAACCTAAGCTATAATAATAAACCTAAAATAAATAAACTAAACTAAATAAAAATAAAAAAAATAAAATAAACTAAAATATTTAAAAAAACTAAATAAACTAAATAAATCTAAACCTATTGTTTTACTTAATTTAAAGAAAAAACCATATACCCTAAACCCTAAACATTGAACCCTAAATCTTAAACCCTAAAAATAACCCTAAAGACCCTAAACCCTAACCTAATCCAAAACCCTAAACACTAAAACCCACCTTAAACCTTAAACCCACTTTAACTAACCCTAAAACCCTAAACTAAAGTCTATACCATAAACTTTAATTTGTACCCCACTATCCTGATCCCCAGCCCTAAGTCCTAAACCTAAAAAACAAAACCATATACCTAAATACTATACCCACCCAAAACCCTAAAAACTAAACCTTAAACCCATCCTACAACCTAAACTCTAAACCCTAAAAGCATACCCTAAACCATACCCTAAACCCTAATCCTCCCTAAATGTTAAACCTAAACCCTAACCCTAAACACTAAATCCTAAACCCTAAACTTTAAAATAAATAATAAACCTAAAATAAAACCTAAAAAAATATAAAATAAAATCAATCCCTAAACTAAAAAAAAACTAAAGCTAAAAAATAAAATAAAATAAACTAAACTAAAATAAATAAAATCTAAACCTAATCCTAAAATAAACTAAATGAAAACCTAAAGTAAATAAAATAATAAACTAAAAAATAATTAACTTAAACTAAAATTAAAACCTAAAATAAACCAAAATAAAACCTAAAACCTAAACCTAAAATAAAACAAAACCCTAAACCTAAACCTAAAATAAAAATAAAACCTAAACCTAAAAAATAAAATAAAATAAAACTAAACTAAAAAATAAACTTAAACCTAAACCTAAAATAAACTAAAATAAAACCTAAACTAAAATAAATAAACTAAACTAAATAAGAATAAATAAATATGCTAAATAAAATAAAATAAAATAAACTAAAATAAATATAAACTAAAATGGCATGGGTTTAATTAATATAAAGGAAAACCCTAAACTCTAAGCCCTAAAACCCTAAACCACACCCTCTAAACCCATTAAACCATCCACACACTAAACCTAAACATAAACCTTAAACCCTAACATCCAAACTTACCTAAACAACCTAAACTATACCCACCCACCACCCAAACCCCTATCCTCCTAACTCCTAACCTAAACCTTAAACCCTAAAACCTCTTCTAACTACTACCACACCACTAACCCTAAATCTAATAACAAAAATAACCCCACCTACTACAACATAAATAACCTAAACCTAAAAGTATAAACCTTAAAACTCTAAACCCTAAACCTAAACCCTAAACCAAACCACAACCTTAACCCTAACTCCTCAACCCTAAAATACCTAAACCTAAACCTAAAGTTACTAAATAAATTAAAAAAATAAACCTAATAAAGCTAAACCTAAACATAAACCTCAACCCTAAGAATGTGCAGAACCTTGATGGCAGGAACATCACCGTCAACCAGGCTCAATCTAGATCTAGTAGAGGAGGCGAAGGCGAACGCGGTGGTTATCACAGTGGTGGTGGGGGATATAGATATGCTGGTGGATATGGTGGTGGTGGTTAGAGAGTTGGTGGTTATGTAGCTAGGAAGAACGATAGAGGTTATAACCATGGTCGTGTTGGAGAGAGAGATCCAGGATATGATGGTTGATATTGTTACTCGAGAGGTCATGGTGGTTATGATGAGAACTAATGAAACTGAAGAACGATCGATCCGATCTGCTGCTTATGGACCTGCATTTATAATAGAGACGATTCTAGTTATCTAGGGTTTCTTATTTGCTCTATGCATGCTCATTTTTTATCTATGTCGTCACTTGTGTCCTAGAGAACTTGGGGTGTTACTTTGTTGTTAAAATCAAAAAGAAGAAATGTTGAATTTGAATTTGTTATCTGTTAAAAAAATCAAAAACCCTAAACTAAAACTTGAACCCTAAACTCTAAACCCTAAACACTTAACCTAAAAATAAAAATAAAAAAAAAAAAATGAAACTAAACCCTAAAACTAACTCTAAACCCTAAAACTACAACCCTAAACCCTAAAGCTTAAGCCCTAAACCCTAAAACCCTAAACCCCAAACCCTAAGCCCTAAACCCTAGACCCTAAACCCAAAACCATAAAAACCTTAAAGCCTAAACATTAAACCCATATACCTTAAAGCCTAAACCCTAACCTAAATCCTAAATCTTAAAACCCTAAACCTTAAAAACCCTAAACCCTAAACCCTAAACCCTAATCCCTAAAACCTAAAAAAACCTAAACTAAATAAATAAACCAAAAAAAAACTAAAACTAAAATAAAATAAAATATAAAACCTAAACCAAAACATAAACCTAAACATAAAATTAAATAAAATAAAAAATAAATAAATATAATATAATTAAATTAAACTATCTAAAATAAAATAAACCTAAGAATAAAATACCTAAATAAAATTAAAAATATAAAATAAAAATAAAATAAACACAAAAAAATAAAATTAAATTAAATAAAACCTAAACCTAAAATAAACTTAAAAGAAACCTAAACTTACATAAAAATAAAACCTAAACTAAAACCTAAACCTAAACCCACCTAAACTTAAACTATACCTAAACCTAACCTAAAATAAACTAAACTACTAAATAAACCTAAACCTAAACCTAAACTAAATTAAAATAAAATAAACTAAAATAAACCTAAACCTAAAATAAAAAACTAAAATAAACTTAAAATAAAACATAAAACCTAAACCTAAAATAAAATAAAAAACCTAAACCTAAACCTAAAAATATAATAAAAGTAAAAACTCACTAAAAATAAATTTAAACCTAAACCTAAACCTAAAAATAAATTAAAATGAAATCAGAACTAAAAATAAATAAACCTAAAATAAATAAATTAAATTAAATAAAAATAAAAAATAAACCTGAATAAAAATATAACATAAAATAAATTAAATAAACCTAAGCCTACTAATTTACTTAATTTAAAAAAAAACCCCATAAACCCTAAATTCAAAACCCTAAACACTAAACCCTAAATAATAAAACTAACCCTAAACCTTAAACCCTAAATCTACAATCAACCCTACAACCCTAAACCTAAAGCTAAACTCTAAAAAACCATAAACCCTAATTCCTAAACCTTAAACACTAATCCCTAAACCTTAAACCTTAAGCCCTAAACCCTATACCCTTAACCCTAACCCTAAACCCTAAACCCTAAACCCTAAAAGCATAAACACTAAAACCCTAAACCCTAGTTGAGCTAATTTTTATGAAAGGTGATCTTAAAGAAGTCAGTGAAGAGGTTATGAAATACAAAGTTGGTTCTCCTGCCCATGTTGGTCTTGTTGTGCCTGTTGACATTGGGTTCCTCCATGCAATACTGGTCTGTATCCTCAGAGGTTGCTCTCCTCGCTAAGATGGGGATTAGGCCATTCTTTTATGGCCTTGTTGTCTAGTCCCTATATGATGATGGTTCGGTGTTCAGTCCTAATGTGCTTGACCTCACTCAAGATGATCTCATCAAGAAGTTTTCTGCAGGCCTTTCAATGACCACTTCTCTCTTGCTGGCCCTCTCTTATCCCACCATTGATGTAGCGCCCCACATGTTCATGAATGCTTACAAGAATGTCCTCGCTATCATGTTTTCCACTAATTACCCATACCCATAGGCTGAGAAGGTTAAGGAGTAATTGAAGCATCCTAGTAAATTTGATGTGGTTGTTGTGCCTGATGCTTCTGCTACTCCTACTACTGCCACTACTCTGGCTACTGTAGTGGTGGGGAAGAAGGAAGAGCCTGGTGAGGAATCTGATGATGATAGTTATTCGACTAAGCTTTGTTGGCCATCTATAAAATCTAATTTTATTATCTCAGGGAGTTAAATCATTTTGTGAAATACATTTTTTGTGATTTTTTTAATTGCATTTTGTTTTATCCTATTTTATTAGTTGTTCGAGGATAATGCCTTGTTTGATTTGATAATTTCTTGTTTGATATGGAATCATTTGAGTTAAAAAAACCTTGAACCTTAACTGTAAACCCCAAACTCCAAACCCTAAATCTAAACATAAACTAACTAAAAAGAATTAAAAAAATGAACTAAACCTTAAATCCTAGCAAAACTACACCTAAGCCTAAACCCTAAGAATGGGGAAAACCTTGTTAAAAAATAACTTAATTTGTTCTCTATTAGAAAAAAATTCCAGAAATAAAAAACCCTAAACTAAAACCTGAACTTTAAACCTAAAACCTAACCCCTAAACCCTAAACCCTAAATATTAAACCCTAAAAACAAAACAAAATAAAAAAAATAAAAAATTAAAAATAAAAAAGAACCCTAACCCTAAACCCTAAACCCTAAAAGTGACCATAAACCCTAAATCCTAAACCTACAAGGCTAAATCCTAAACTGTAAACCCTAAAACTCTAAACTCAAAACTGAAAACCATAAACCCTAAACCCTAAACCCTAAACCTAAATCCTACCACTGAGCCACAACCCTGACCTGGGCCTAACTGAGGACCCAACCAACCAACTAACCCTAAACCCTAAAACTTAAAACTTAAACCTAAACTAAATAAACCTAAAATAATAAATAAAAGTTGACTAATAGATTAAATAAAAAATGTAATAAATAAACTAAACTAAAATAAAATAAATAAAATGTGTACTAAAGATAAAGTGGGCACGGGGATAAACTAACACTAAACCTAGGTTACAACCCACAACCTGACACACCCACCCTCACTACCCTACACTGCCCTACCCTAAACCCTGGGCCCTCAGGCATGACCCTAAAACCCTACCATAAGCCATAAACCCTAAATGCTAAATCCTAAACCCTCCCAGGCCACACTCACCTAAACTATGACCTGACCCTGGACCCAATTGAACCCTAAAACTTAAACACTAAACTTACCAGAAATAATAAACCCTAAGCCCTAAAAGCCCTAAACCCTAAACTCTAAACCCTAAACCCTAAACTTTAAACCCTAAGACTAACCATGAAACCTAAAACCTAAACCTACAACACTAAAGCTATAGCCTATAACCCTAAACCCTAAATCTTCAATGCTTAAAAACCTTAAACCCTAATCCCTAAACCATAAAAGCATAAACCTTAAAAACCAAACCATAAACCCTAAACCCTAAACTAAACCCTAACCTAACCTAAAACAAACCTAAACTCTAAACTAAACATAAAGTAATTAAAAGAATTAAAAATAAGCAAACCATAAAACCTAATAAACCTAAATCCTAAGAATAGGCAAAACCCTTACGGCAAGAACATCATCGTGAACCAAGCTTAGGATTGATCTAGCGGTGGAGGCAAAGGAAGAGACAATTATCACAATGGTGGGGTGGAAGGGGGATTTGGAGGTAGTGAATATGGAGGTGGTGGTTCAAGCAGTGGTGGTTAAAGAAGGTGGGAGGCGCGATGGAGGTTACAACAGTGGTGGTGGCCGAGGGAGAGTTCGGGGATATGATGATGGATCTTTCTACTCGAGAGGTAAGGGTGGTTCTAATTGGAACTCGAGAAACTGAAGAACGACCGATCCGATCTGCTGCTTATGGAATTGTGTCTTTACAATAGAGATGGTTCTAGTTATCTAGGGTTTTTGATTTGCTTTACGTGTGCTCATTTTTTATCTATGTCATCACTTGGTGTGTTACTTGGTTGATAAAATTGAAAAGAACAAATTTTGAATCTAAATCTATTCTCTCTTAAAAAAATAAAAAACTAAAAACATTAAACCCTAAACTAAAATAGGAACCCTAAAACTAAAACCTAAACCTTAAATCCTAAACCCTAAATTCTAAAAATATTAAACCCTAAACCATAAATCCTAAAACACTAAACCCTAAACCCTATACACTAAAACTTAAACCCTAAACCCTAAACCCTAAACCCTAAAACCAAACTACCTTAAACCTTAACCTACAAAACCTAAACCCTTAAAATCCTTAAACCATAAACAATAAACCCTAAATTAAGCCTAAACCCTAAACCCTAAACCCTAAAACCCTAAAACACTAAACCCTAAACCCTAAACATTCTCTGATTGTCTTTGTTATTTATGATTGGGCTGTTGCTTATCATCTGATATTTGTGGACTACTTAATCTGCTACTATTTATTTCATCCTGGTTCTGTTAGACTTGTGCAGATCCCTGTGTTATCTTATGCACTATCTATTCTGAATGGGTGGTTCTATGGTCAGCTAGCTGTTATTTGCTATCTTGGCTGTTTGTTGTCTTGGTTATTTGTTGCCTTGGTTTTTCTGATTGTTCTTGCTAATCTCATCTCCCCAACGTGTATGGAGAGACACTATTATACCCTTGTTACTATTATTATTTTCTCCTTCCAGGATTGGACTTTCTTTTTGTCTTATTTCTAGTATGCTTTTACTAATGCTATTGACTTAACTGCTAGTCTGCTTTTCTTTGTCTTGAAGGATTCCAATGTTGGCTCTCCTTTGAACCCCTTATCCCATGTTGTATTTATTTTATTTTGGTTTATCTTATGGTGGGTGCAATAATGGCTTTCCTATTTTATTTGTTGCCTATGATTATGCTACTACCTACTTGGATACTAACTAATGCACTATCTATTCTGAATGGGTGGCTTTATGGCCAGCTAGCTGTTATTTGTTGTCTTGGTGGTTAGTTGTCTTGGTTTTTCAGGATTCCAATGTTGGCTCTCCTTTGAACCCCCTAAGTGTCTATGCTATTTCTCTATATTATATTGGATTATCTTATGGTGGGTACAATAATTATTTTGTTGTTTTATCTGTTGACTATGAGACTTTAGGGTCATATGTCCAGCAAGCTGCTTATGGGGTTGGCTTACTGATTATCTTTGTTGTTTGTATTATGCACGCTTATCACGATATCTGACTACTTAATCTACTATTTTTCCAATATGGTTCGATTAGACTTGTGCAGATCCCTATGATTATGCTTCTATCTACTTGGTTATTATCTTATGCACTGTCTATTCTGAATGGGTGGTTCTATGGACAGCTGATGTCTTTTGTTGTCTTGCTATCTTGGTTGTTTGTTGATCTGGATTATTGGGTTTTATGCCCAACATGCTTTTACTGGGGCTATCTTTCTGACTGACTTTATTTGGTGTTGTTTATGGTGGGATGAAGCCTATTTCTTGTGGTTACTGGTACAACTAATATATTGCTGCATTCTCACCTTGGTCCTGTTAGACTTCTGCATCACTTATTGTATTTGGGTTTGGGTTCTGCTGCCTTGCTTTACATTTGCTTTTTGTTAACTTCTGTAATGGTTATTTATAAGGGGGTTGTTAACATCTGCATTGCTTATTAAGATTGGGTTTCTTTTCTGGACTATACTCCAGGGATGTACTCCTGGCCTGAAAGTTTCATATCTCATATGTTCGGCTCATTGATTTGCTTAGCAGGATTTTAGCAAGTTGCATTTTCTGCTATTCTCTTATGGTGGGTTTTTATGCTGGCCTAATTATACTCTTGGCTATGGTTTTAAAAGGGATTCCGGCAAAGATGGCTCATTCTCATATGTATAGGGATTCTCATGCTATGGTGACTATATTGATGATAATTTTCCTACATGGGACCCCTTATCTTTCTGCTCTTTCCAATCTACTTTCTATATTATATATGGCTTTGTTTAGGTTTGCAGGTACTAAGGCCCATAAGACTTTCAACAAATGGCTGCTTTCTTCTGATAGGTTTTTAGGCTATGATGGTTGTGATGATTTCACTCTTTCTTGGTTTGGTAGTAGCTCTTGTGATGTAACCCTTTCGTTGAAGTTTGGATGCTCATATTTGCATCTGCCCCAAATTGGTGTGACTGAGCCTGAGCCTTCTTTCACACACTTCTCTATAATTTTCCTCAGTTCATGCTGCTCTCACTTTGCACTTTCTCTGTACTACTTTAACTATTCTAATTTCTATCTTTCTTCATTTTTGCAAATGCACTTCTCTTTTTCTCTTGCAGGTTTGCTCTCTACTGGCATGCATTCTGTCATCCTAAAGAGATTTTACCCTGATCTATCCATTGGCTTATCTATGTTAATCACTTTGTATCTTTTGCTTTACTTTTATCTTTTATTTTGCTTTTGGTTGTATTTAGATAGGGGATTTACTATCTAGGCTTCTTGTAGCTCTTTGAGCAGTAGTTTTGGAGTTTATCCCCTCTTAAGGATCTTGTAACCCTCTTTTTGGGGCAATAAAATTCCCCCTATATGGGGTTTTCCAATAAAAACAAAAACTAACTCTAAACCCTAAAAACCCTAAACCCTAAACCTTAAAGCTTAAAACTTAAACCTAAAACCCTAAACCCAAAGTAAACACTAATCCTTAACCCTAACCCTCCTAAACCCTAAACCCTAAAAAAATAAAAAATCCTAAAGCAAAGCCAAGACCTAAACCCTAAATAAACCCTAACCTTAAAAAATCCTAAACCTAAACATAAACCCTAAAACCTAAAATCCTAAATCTAAATAAAATAAAACCTAAAAAAATAAATACAAAAAACTTAAACCTAAATAATATAATAAAATAGAAACATAAATAAACCTAAACTAAACCTAAATAAAAAATAAATAAAATAATAAAAAATTAAATTCAAATAAATAATAACCTAAACTAAACTAAAAATAAAAAAAACTTAAGAATAGAAAACTAAATAAATAAAAACTAAACATAAAATAAACCTAAAATAAAAACTAAATAAAAACATAAACTAAAAAAAATAAACCTAAAAATCAAAACCTAAAAATAAATAAAAAATTAAAACCTAAACCCAAACTAAAAAAAAACCTTAAATAAAATAAAATAAACAAAATAAAATAAACATAACCTAAACTAAAATAAACTAAACTAAAATAAATAAAACCTAAACTAAATAAAATAAAAAAAAAAACCTAAACTAAACTAAATTAAGACCTAAAATAAACTTAAAAAAACCTAAAATAAAATAAAACCTAAAACCAAAACCAAAAATAAAAAAATAAAACCTAAACCTAAAAATAAAATAAAATAAATCACAACTAAAACATAAACATAAACCTAAACCTAAACCTAAAAATAAACTAAAATAAAAAACCTAAACTAAAATAAATAAACCTGAAATAAATAAATTAAATTAAATAACAATAGAAAGTAAACATAAATAAAAATAAAAAATAAACTGAAATAAATAAAAAATAAACTAAATAAAACTAAACCTACTAGTTTACTTAATTTTAAAAAAAAATCCTAAACCCTAAGTTAACCCTAAACCCTAAACCCTAAACCCTAAAAACCCTAAACCATAAAGCCTAAATCTAAACCTAAACCTAAAACCTAAATCTAAACCTAAAAATAAAATAAAATGAACTAATAAAAATAAACTAAAATAAAATAAATGAAAACCTAAGCTAAACAAAAAGAAATAAACTTAAGAATATAAAACCTAAATAAAATAAAAAATAAACATAAAATAAAAATAAATTAAAATAAAATAAAATAAAATAAAAATAAAATAAATACCTAAACTTAAAAAATAAACCTAAAAAAAACTAAACCCTAAACTAAAACCTAAACTAAAATAAAATAAAATAAATGAAACCTAAACTAAAATAAATAAAACTAAACCTAAAAAAATATACTAAACCTAAACCTAAACTAAAAAATATAATAAATTGAAAATAAACCTAAACTTTAAAAATAAATCCTAAAATAAACCTAAAATAAAACCTAAAACCTAGACCTAAACAAATAAAATTAAAACCTAAACCTAAACCTTAAAAAAACCTAAACCTAAAAATATAAAATAAAACTCAACTAAAATAAAGCTAAACTAAGACTAAAATAAACTAAAATAAAACCTAATTTAAAATAAATGAACCAAAATAAATAAACTAAACTAAATAAAATAAAAATAAAATAAACTAAAATAAAAAAAATAAATAAATAAACATAAACCTAGGTTTATTTAATTTTTTAACAAAACCATAAAACCTAATTCCTAAGTCCTAAACCCTAAACCCTAAACCCAAAATCATAAACCCTAAACCATAAAAAACCCTAAACCTTAAACCCTAAACCCTAATCTTAGACCCTAAACCCTAACTGCATAAACCCTTATACCCTAAACCCTAAACCGTAAACCCTAAACTAGAACCCTAAACCAAAACCTATAGTAACTAAAAAAATAAAAAAAATAAACTTAAACTCTAAAACCTAATAAACCTAAACATAATTCTAAACCCTAAGAATGGGCAGAACCTTGACGATAGGAACATTACCATCATCTAGGCTCATTTTAGATCTAGTAGTTGAGGCGAAGGTGGAGGCGACAATTATCTCAGTGGTGGTGGGGGATCTGGAGGTGATAGTGGATATGGAGGTGGTGGCCAGAGCAGTGGTGTTTATGGAGGCGGGAGGAGTGATCTGAGTTCGAGGCGTGGTGGTGAGGAGAGATTGGGGATATGATGGTGGATCCAACAGAACTTGAGAGGTGGTAGTTGATGAAAACTTGAGAACTAAAGAGCGACCAATCCGTCGATGGAACTTTCTTTACACTAGAGACCATTCTAGTTATCTAGGGTTTTCTATTTGCTTTATGCGTGCTCATTTTTTATCTCTATCGTCGCTTGTGTCTTAGAAAACTTGGTGAGCTACTTGGTTAATGAATTCGAAAAGAAGAAATGTTGAATATTTATGTTAAAAAAACCAAAAACTCAAAACACTAAATTAAAACATGAACCCTAAACCTAAACCTAAACCACTAAACCCTAAATGCTAAACCCACCCTAAACCTAAACCAAAAAACCACAAAATTAACCATAAACCAGACCCTAAACTTGCTCCTAAATTCTACCCTAAACCCAAATCTCCAAACCCTACCAAACTCCACCTGACCTAAACCCTAAATAGAATCATAAACCCTAACCACTATAAACCCAACCTTATCCTGGCCTCTACTTCTACCCACCACCTATACCCCAGGCCCTTACCCAACCCTGAACTAAACTAAAACTCTCCTACACTGAAATCCCAAAACCCCATCCTACCCACCCTAGCATAAACTTGACCAAATAAACCACCCTAAACCCAGCCTGCTCTCAAAACCTAAACTAAAGTAAATGAACCTAAAAATAAAATAAATAAAAAAACCTTAACCTAAATAAATTAAATTAAATTAAATTAAATTAAAATCTAAACTCAAACTTAAACCTAAAAATAAAATAAAATAAATAAAAATACACTAAAATAAAATAATTAGAAACCTAAACTAAACTAAAAAATAAAATAAACCTAAGAATAAAAACCTAAATAAAATAAAAACTAAATGTGAAATAAAACTAAAATAAAATAAAATAAAAAATAAATAAAAACCTAAACATAAAACATAAACCTAAAAATAAAACCTAAAAATAAAACAAAATAAAACCCAAATTGTACACTAAAAAAAAACTTAACCTAAAAAATAAAATAAACTATAAAAAATAAAATAAATGTAAACCTAAACTAAAATAAATAAAATCTAAACCTAAACTTAAAATAAACTAAACCTAAACCCTAAACTAAATAAAATAAAATAAACTAAAAATAAACCTAAACCTAAACTAAAAAATAAAACCTAAAAATAAACCTAAAATAAACACCTAAACCAAACCCTAAAAAGCTAAAAACCTAAACCTAAACTAAACAAAACCTAAAAAGAAAATAAATAAAAAAACCTAAACCAAAATAAAATATTAAAATAATATAAAAAAACTAAAACCTAAACCTAAACTGAAACCTAAAAAGGAAAATAAAATAAAATAAATAAAAACTAAAATAAAATAAAATAAATAAAAACTTAAACTTAACTAAAAATATAAAACCTAAATAAAATAAAACTAAACCTAAAATAAAAATAAAATAAACCTAATAAAAGAAAATAAAAAAATTAAAGAACATAACCCTAAAAACTAAACCTAAAAAATAAATAAAAATAAAACCTAAAATAAACTAAAATAAAACCTAAACCTAAATAAAAATAAAATAAACCTAAACCTAAACTTAAATAAATTAAACTAAAATAAATTAAACCTAAACCTAAAACCAAATGCAGGACCTAAACCTAAATAAAATAAATATATAATGAAAATAAACCTAAACTACTAAAAATAATACCTAAAATAAACCTAAAATAAAACCTAAATATAATCCTAAAAAAAAATAAAACCTAAAACTTAAAATAAAATAAACTAAACTAAACTAAAAACAAACCTAAACTTAAACCTAAACCTCAAAAAAAAAAAAAACTAAAATAAATAAACCTAAAATAAATAAACTAAACTAAATAAAATAAAAATAAACCTAAATAAAAATTAGAAATAAAATAAACTAAAATAAATAATAGATAACTAAATAAACCTAAACCTACAAATTTATTTAATAAAAAAATAAAAAAAAATAAAATCAAATAAAAACAAACCCTAAACCCTAAACCTACAACCCTAAACCCTAAAACACTAAACCCTAAACCCTAATCCACAAACCTACAATCTAAACCCTAAACCCAGGAAAACCAAAAACCCAAATCTAAACTAAACAAAACCTAAAAATATAATAAATAAAATAAACCAAAAAAAACCTAGCGTAAAACCTAAACCTAAACCTAAAAAAATAAAATGAAACTAAAATTAAACTAAAATGAAATAAATAAAACCAAAATTAAACTAAAAATAAAATAAACCTAAAAAAAACCTAAATAAAATAAAAACTTAATAGAAATTAAAAATAAAATAAACCTAAATTAAATTAAATTAAATTAAAAACTAAATAAAAGCCTAAACATAAAAATATACCTTAAAATAAATAAAAAATAAAACTTAAACCATAAATTGAAAACATCCTAAACCTAAAATACATGAAATAAAATAAATAAAACCTAAACTAAAATAAATAAAACCTAAACCTAAACCTCAAATAAATTTAACCTAAACCCTTAACTAATTAAAATAAAATAAACTAAAAATATACCTAAACCAAAACTATAAAATAAAAACTAAAAATAAACCCAAAAAAAACTAAAACCTAAACCCCAGACCTTAAACCCTAATAATCTAAAAACCTAAACCTAAACTAAATGAGACTTAAATAAAATAAATTAATAAAAACTTAAACCAAAATAAAATAAAAAGTTAAACAAAACCAAAACCTAAACCTAAAAATAAATAAAAAATTAATAATTAATAACTAAAACTAAAATAAAATAAAATAAAATAAATAAAAACCTAAATTAAACTAAAAAAATAATAAACCTAAATATAATAAAAACTAAACCTAAAATAAAAATAAAATAAACATAAAATAAAATAAAAGAAAAACTAAATAAAATCCTAAACCTAGAAAATAAACCTAAAAATAAATAAAAAAATAAAACCTAAACCCTAAACTAAAAAAAAAAGTATAAACCTAAAATAAAAATAAAATAAACTAATCCAAAACTAAAATAAAATAAATCAAAATAAATAACACCTAAAACCTAAAATAAACTAACTAAACTAAATAAATAAAATAAATAAAAAAATAAACACCTAATTTAAACCTAAAAATATAAAATAAAACCTTAACCTAAAAAATAAAATAAACTTAAAACTATACTAAAAAATAAACCTGAACTTAAACCTAAACATAAAAAATAAATAAAAATAAAAAACATAAACTAAAATAAACCTAAAATAAATAAACCAAACTAAATAAAAATAAAAAATAAACCTAAATAAATAAAATAAAATAAACTAAAATAAATAAATAAAATAAACTAAATAAGCCTAAAGCTACTAGTTTACTTAATTTTTGTTTTTTTTTAAAAAAATCTAAACTCTAAACCCTAAATCCTAAACCCTAAAACTAACCTTAAACGTTAAAGTGTAAACCTATAACACTAAACCAACCCTAAACCTTATACCCTATACCCTAAAAAACCCTAAACCATAAACCCTAAACCCTAAACCCTAACACAAAATCCTAAACCTTAAAAGTATAAACCCTAGAATGCCTAAACCTTAAACCCTAAACCATAAACCCTAAACCCTAAACCCTAACGCTAAACCCTAAACCCTAACCCCAAACCATATACCCTAAACCTAAACCTAAGTAACTAAATTAAAAAATAAACCTAAATAATAAAACCTAATAAACCTAAACCTAAACCTAAATCCAAAGAATGGGTCAACCTTGACAAAGAAGAACATCACCATCAACTAGGCTCCCTAGATCCCAATGGAGGAAAAGGCAGAGAGGTGGTTATCAGTAGGGTGGGGATCCGAGGTGTTGGTGGATATAGATGGTGGTTGATCTGATTATGGAGGTGGGAGGATCGATGAGGTTACAACCATTATGGTAAGGGAGAGATATATGATGGTGGATTCCGCTACTGAGAGGTCGGGTGGTTCTCGATGGGAACTGGAAAAATTGAAGAATCATCCGATCAAGTAATGGAACTGCCTTTATAGTAGAGACGGATCTAGTTATCTAGGGTTTTGATTTGCTATGCTTGCTCATTTTTATCTATGTCTTCTTATTTCTTAGAAAACTTGGTGTGTTACTTGGTTGCTGAAATAAAAAAAATGAAGAAATGTTGAATATAAATTGTCCTCTGTTAAAAAAAGAAACCAAAAACCATAAACATTAAACTAAAACTTGAACCCTAGACCAAAGACCTAAACCCTCAACCCTCAAACCTGAAACCTGAAACCCCTAAACCTTAAACCTTAAACCATAAACCCTAAACCCTAAAATAATAAACCCTAAACCCTAAATCCTAAAACCTATACCCTAAACCCTAAACCTTAAACACTAAAACCTAAACCCTAAACCCTAAACCCTAAAACCTAAACCCCAAACCCTAAACCCTAAACTTTAAACCCTCAATTAACCCTAAACTTTGAAAAGCTAAAAGCTTAAACCTTAACTAAATAAAACTTTAAAATAAAATAAATAAAAAGACTAAACAATAATTAAACAAAATAAAATAAAATAAAAACCTAAACCTAATCCTAAACTAAAAAAAATAAAATAAAAAATAAAAACTAAACTAAAATAAAGTAAATAAAAACCTAAACTAAACTAAAAAAATAACAAAAACCTATATAAAATAAAAAGTAAACTAAAAATAAAAATAATATAAACCTAAAATAAAAAATAAAAACAAAAATAAAAATAAAGCTAATCTAAATAATAAACCAACACCAAAACATAAAAAAATAAACTAAAATAAATAGACTAAACTAAATAAAAAAAATAAACCAAATAAAATAAAAATAAAACTAAAATAAATAAAAAATAAACTAAAGAAACCTAAACCCACTAGTTTACTTAATTATAATAGATAAAAAATAAATTGAAAAACCCTTAACCCTAAACCGTAAACCCTAAATCCTTGATGCCAAACTTACAAACATAAACCCTAAACTCTAAATCATAAACCTTAAACTTTAAACTCTAAACCCTAAACCATTAACTAACCCTAAACCCTAAGTTAACCCTAAACCTTGAACCATAAACCCAAAAACCCTAAACCCAAAAGCCTAAACATAAAACCCTAAACACTAAACCCTAAAACCTAACACTAAACCATAAACCCTAAAACCTTAAACCCTAAACCCTAAAAAGCTAAAAACCTAAACCTAAACTAAATAAAACCTTAAAATAAAATCAATAAATAAACCTAAACCTAAATAAAATAGAATCAAAATAAAATAAGAACCTAAACTAAAACCTGAAATTAAACTTAAAAAAACTAAAATAAAATAAAGAAAACCTAAACAAAACAAATAAACAAAAAAAAATAAACCTAAGAATATAAGAACTTAATAAAATAAAACTAAATGTAAAATAAAAAGTAAACCTAAAAATAAAATAAACTAAATAAAACCTAAACCTAAAATAAACTTAAAAAATAAAACCTAAAATAAATAATAAAACCTAAACTTAAAATAAACTTGAACCTAAACTAAAATAAACTAAATTAAAAAAAAATAAAACCTAAACCTAAACTTAAAATAAGCTAAACCTAAACCTAAATCTAAACAACATAAAGTAAAATAAACTAAAAATAAAACTAAACCTAAATTCAAATTATAAAACCTAAAAATAAACCTAAAACCTATAACTAAAAAAATAAAATAAAAACCTAAACTTAAACCTAAAAAATAATCTAAAAATAAAACTCAACTAAAAAGTAAACCTAAACCTAAACCTAAAAAATAAATAAAAATAAAAAAAATAAACTAAAATAAATAAACCTAAAGTAAATAAACTAAATAAAATAAAACGAAAAAATAATCATAAATAAAATAAAAGTAAGATAAACTAAATAAAAAAAAATAAACTAAATAAAATTAACCTAAATTAATTTTTCTTTAAAATAAACTAACCTACAATGCTAAACCTACAACCTAATCCCTAAACACTAAACCCTAAACCCTAAGCCATAAACCCTAAACCCTAAACCCTAACCATAAATCCTAAACCCTAAATGCATAAACCCTAAAACCCTAAAACCCTAAACCCTAAACCCTAAACCCTAAACCCTAAACATTAAATCCTAAACCTTAAACACTAAACACTAAACCCTAACCGTAAACACTAAACCCTAAACCCCAAACCCTAAACCTAACCATAAATTAACTAAATAAATTAAAAAATAAACCTAAACCCTAAACCTAATAAACCTAAACCCTAAGAATGGGCAACCATAAAAAGAACATCACTCTCAACCTGCCTAGATAAAGTGAAAGGCAGGTGGTGGTTATCATAGTGGTGATAATATGAAGGTGCAAGTGGATATGGAGGTGGTGGTGGTAAGTATGGTTATGGAAAGGAGACACAAAGGTTCGGCATGGTGGATCTTTAGAGATTAATATGATGGTGGATCTTGCTACTGAGAGGTCTGGCTCTAAAACTAGAGAAATAAGAACTATCCGATCTCGCTTATAGAACTATGTCTTTCATTTTGATGTGTGCTCATTTTAATTTATGTCATCACTTGTGTCTTACAAAATTGATGCGTTTGGTTGATGAAATCAAAATGAAGAAATGTTGAATCTGAATTTATTCTCTATTTAAATAAAAAAACCAAAAACCCTAAACCCTAAACTAAAACTTAAACACTAGACCTAAAACATAAACCCTAAACCTTAAAGCCTAAAAACCCTAAACCCTAAATCCTAAACCCTAAACCTAAACCCTAAAACCCTCAACCCAAAACCCTAAACCCTAAAACTTAAGCCATAAACCCTAAACTCTAAACCCTAAAACTTACAACCCGAAACCTTAAACCTTAAATCCCAAACCCTAAACCCTAAACCCTCAACAAACCATAAACCCTAAATCCTAAACCCTAAAAAGCCATAAATATAAACCTAAACTAAATAAAACCTAAAAAAATAAATAAAAATACCAAAACCAAAATAAAATAAAAAATATAAAAAAATAAACACTTAAACCTAAACCTAAATAATAAAAATTAAACTAAAATAAAATAAAAATAAAACTAAACTAAAAATAAACATAAACCTAAACCTATACCTTAAAAATAAACTAAAATAAAAAATCTAAACTAAGATAAATAAACCAAAAATAAATAAACTAAACTAAATAAAATAAAAAATAAACCTAAAAGAAAAAATAAAATAAACTAAAATAAATAAAAAAATAAACTAAATAAACTTAAATCTATTTTACTTCTTTTTTTGTAATAAAACTCTAAACACTAAACCTTAAACCCCAAAGGTTAAATCCTAAACCCTAAACCCAAAACCTTAAACCCTAAAACTAACCCTAAACCTACAACCCTAAACTCTAAACCATAAACCCTAGACCCTAAACCCTAAAATACCTTAAACTTTAAACCCTAAACCTCAAATAAACCCTAAACCTTAAACCCTTAACCCTAAACCCTAAACCCTAAACCTTAAACCCAAACCCTAAACCCTAAACCCTAAACCCTAAACTTAACCCTAAACTCTAAACCCTGAACCCCTATGTTGGCTTAATTAGCCTCATGTTCAATTTGATTAATTTTGATGATAACAAACAAATGCTTGGATGTTCTAATGAATATTTTTATGTGTTTCAGATATATCAATTGCTAATTACATATCCAATACATCTCACAAATTGTTAGAAGAAATTGCAAGAATAAAAGAATGAAAGGGATAATGTGAAGCTCATGATTTTAGGTTATATGACTATTCATATGAGTTCTTTGGCATGAATCAATTTGCTCACAACCTAACATACTATTTTAATGTGGTTAATTTGTATAAATCTTTATTTAATTAACATTCAATTATATGTTTTTTCTACATAGCAATAAAATTGTCAAAGTAATAAATGATCATAACTATTAAGTATAATTATTTTATTTACTTAATATAATTAGGTATTTTAATTTAATTTGCTGGTTATATGATAACTAACATATTTATGATTATATATAAATTATATCATAATTTTTAAATATCACATGTCAAAATTAACAAAAATATATAAAATTTTGTATTTTAGCCAAAGTCATTGTTTAATCAAAGAATTCATATCTGATTTTATCTCCATCGGATTCCTTGGATTTTTTTTCCTTTAAAATAAGTGGTTACATGACCCACTTTTGCATTAAAATTAAATTTATTATGATTTTTAAACATTACTTGATTTTAATAATGGATGCATGCTACATGCTTTGAATATATTAAGAGCTACATGTGATTACTTTTGACTTTCCAATGTGAATAGTAATTTTTGCTGCTAAATTTAATATTTGTTTAATATAAATTATATTTTATTGAATATTAAATTATCACATGATAGCATGAGGTTGTATAATATATTTCTTTGAAATAATTTTTTAAATGACCTTCTTGCCTATAAATAGCCCTCATTCTCTTCATGAAAGCATCCCTCATTCAAAATTCAAAATCTCTCCAGCAAATCTAGAGAAAATCTCTTAAATGTTCTTTCCAAGTGTTCTCCAAATATTGCAAGATCAAATCCTTGGTTTGGAAGCTTCAACATCTTCAAAAAGCAAGCCTTTTAAATTACTTGAGTTTGTTTTCTTGATCTTAATACTTCTTAGTTGTTCATGCTATTTTCACCATCTATTTCTTCTTTCTAATTTATACTTTTTGGTGGATTAGTCTTTGAACATTGGTTTTCACATCAAAGTTTCTCAATCATTTTTTTTGTGAAAAACTCTTGTGATAATTTGTAGGATCTATTTCAACTTGCTGAAATTTTTAGCTTCCTACAAATTTCTTTTGGTTTCTTGAAATATTTCTTCTTTGGTCTTATTTTGAAAGATCATTTATTCTTAGATCTATTTTAAGCATTTTAAAATAAATTATTGTGCTGAAATTATTTTCATATTTTCTAGATCTCTCTTTTTTTGCTTACTAGCCAACTTAGATCTATCATATACTTATTTTTTTTATTTTGTGATCATTAGCATTAATTGAAAGAATCTTTTGGTTAAAAAAAAATTACTCCTTGCTGAAATTTATCTTATCATGAAAAAGAATATTGTAGAGAGTACTTTTGTAAACCATTTTTCATTTAGTGGATTCCTGGCTAAAGTGGGACGAGTCGTTTTGGGGTTTGGCCAACCACAAAAAATCGTGTGCCTCTTGTCTCTATTTACTTTATTGTATTTTTATTTTTGCTGCATTTAGAATTATATCTTATCATTATAAAATCAAAATCTAATTTTCTATTTAAAATTAAAATTTAAGTTTTGAAAATTTTAATATTACCCAATTCACCCCCTCTTGGGTGCTATAGTGTCTCAAATGAGCCTAGGCTCTTTTATTGGCTTAACATCCAAGAGTAAATCTTTTCACTATGGCACAAGGTTTCACAAAGGGTTCATTACGGAGGGACAATCCACTCATAGACCTCCACTTTTAGATAGTGTACCATTTGATTATTGGAATTAGTACAAGAGGTATGCTTGACACATCAATATCATACACCCACAGTAGAAGTAAATGGCATTAAAGTAGAAAAACCTTTTGAGGAATGGTCTATAGCTGAAAGAGAACTTGATGAATTAAATGCTAGGGCTTGTAATACTTTACATTGTGCTTTATTACCGATGATTACATGAAAATTTCTATGTTAAGTACGAAATATGGGATAAACTTATTATAACTTATGAAGGAACTAGTGAAGTTAGAGATGCTCACATAAATAGACTTGTTCATGATTATGAGTTATTTCATATGTCTCCTTCAATCTATTTCGATATGTATACTAGATTTATGAAAATAATTAACACATTACATTCTCTTGGAAAAACATATAGGAATCAAGACTTAGTTTATAAGATTCTTAGATGTCTTCCAAAAGAATGGGAAGCTAAAGTAATAGCTATTAGTGAAGCTAAAGATTTATCTACTTATCCACTTGATCAGCTTTTGGGTTCTTTGATAGCACATGAACAGGTTATTGCTCAAAGGGATAAGATGGATAACTCAGCAAAAAAGGAGAAGGAGAAAGGAAAAGCCATTGCACTACAAGTTGATGATAGTGATGAGCATAACACCTCAAGCTCGGATGGTGATTGTGATGAGGTGGTCATGCTTTCCAAAAGGCTTGGGAACTTGCTAAGGAAGAAGAATCAAAGGTATAAAAATCTAAAATTATAAATTTCAAACTAAGAAATTTGGTGAAGGGATCATTTGCTATCATTGTAAAAGCACGGACACATAAGAGGTGATTGTCCGAACTTATTGAATCAAAGAAAAAAGAAATTGATGTAAACAAAAGAAAAAATATGAAGGAGAAAAAAGTACCATAAGAAGAAGAAGCTTTTATGGGCCAATCCATTCAAATGAATCAAGTAGCTCATCGGATGAAGAGGTCAACATATGTCTTATGGCAAATGGAGAATTTGACTTAGATTCTCAAGAGGTATGTAATGATATATCTTATGATGAATTAGATGATGCTTTTAATGATTTAGTTATTGAATATAAAAAATTAAAAAGAAAATACAAAACCTTAGAAAAAGAACATAAAAATTTAGATATGCATTTTTGTGATTTAAAAATGAATGTGATAATTTAAAAGTAAAAATACTTCTTTATTAAATTGTTCCTTAGTTGTAGGTAAACTTGAAAGAGAGAATATCTTATTAAAAGCAAGATTAGAATTATGTTTAAAATCACAAGTTCATTATAATACTTCATCAAGAAAACATTTAATAAAAATTATTTGCATCATACACATCCCACTCATATATCTTATAATTATCATTCTAAATCATATGCAAACACTAATGTTTGGTGCAACTATTAATAAAAAGGGCATATTTCATTTGATTGCTATGCACGTAAATACAAAATACTAAGCAATCATCTTATGTATGGGTACCAAAAGGTACAAACACTACACAAACCATGCATGCTAAATATCTTACTTCAAATTTAGAATGTGGACCCAAACATGTTTGGGTTCCAAAAGTTAACATGTGAGTTTATTTTGTAGGAATGCCTTCAAAGCAAAATCAAAGAAGGCATGTACTTGGAGTGGATGTTCAAGACATATGACGGAGATAAAGATAAATTCAACTTTAGAATCAAGTGATGGAGGATTTGTTACATATGGAGATAATGCAAGGGAAAAATCATTGGCATTGGTCTATTTGTAAGAATTCTATCACTTTAGATAAAGTTTTTCTAGTAGAAGGATTAAAACATAATTTAATTTCTATTAGTCAATTATGTGATAAAGGTTTGAATGTAGTATTCCATGCATCATATTGCATTATAAAAATAATGAAAATGTTTTGCTAGTAGGGAAAAGATACAAAAATTTATGTCATTGATTTAGATAGCTTTCATGATGTAAATTTAAACTTACTTTGTTTTAAAAGCACTCATGATGATATATGGTTATGGCATAGAGACTATGTCATATTAACATGCACACACTTAATAAAATTGCTAAACTTGATTTAGTAGTTGGTTTGCCTAAATTAAATTTTCATTCAAACTATGTTTGTGATGCATGTATTCATGGTAAACATTCTAGAAGCTCATTTAAAAGTAAAAATATTGTTTCTACTTCTAGACCTCTAGAATTATTACACATGGATTTATTTGGTCCTATTAGCACCACTTAGGTGGAAAAAATTATGGTTTTGTGATTGTTGATGATTTCTCTAGATATACTTGGGTTTTATTTGTAACTTACAAGGATGATGTTTTTTGGTGAGTTTAGAAAGTTTTCTAAATATATTCAAAGAGAACAAGGCCTTTTGATTAATAGGGTTCAAACCGATCATGGTGGCTAATTTGAAAATAAATTATTTGAGGATTTTGTGATGAACATGGGATTAGACATAATTTTGCACCTAGAACTCCCCAACAAAATGGAGTAGTAGAGAAAAATAGAATATTAATTGAATTAAGTAGATCTATGCTTGATGAGTATAAATTGCCAAAATATTTTGCGTAAGCGAAATAATGCATGTTATGTAATGAATAGGATCTATTTTAGACCAATTTTGAAGAAGACACCCTATGAATTGTTTTTGGAAAGAAGCCTAAGATTGAACACTTTCATGTATTTGGATGTAAATGCTTTATTTTGAATAATGGAAAAGATCATTTAGGTAAGTTTGATTGCAAATCGATGATGGTATTTTCTTAGGATACTCTTCTAGTAGAGCTTATAGAGTTTACAATAAAAGAAAAATGATTGTAAGAATCAATACATGTTATTTTGATGAAAATTTGATTGATCCTATTAGAAATGAAGTGATTGATGAAGAGATTGATAACTTTAAGAAAATATCTTTAGAAGATAATATGGATGATTCATTGCCTAAAGAATGGAAATATAATAAAAATCATCCAAAGGAACTAATTATAGGAGATCCTTCAAAAGGAGTTATGACTAGAAGACATAAGAGAGGTTGTAGATCATTGCATTTTTATCGGAGGTTGAACCTAAAATTTAGAAGAAGCATTAAATGATAATTTTGGATTATTGCTATGGAAGAGGAGTTAAATCAATTTGTAAGAAATGATGTTTGGGAATTAGTCCCAAGGCCCCAAGATCAAAATGTCATTGGAACAAAATGGATCTTTAGAATAAGCTAGATGATTTAGGTTGTATTATTAGAAATAAAGCTAGGTTAGTTGCACAAGGGTACACAAGTTGAAGGTATAGATTTTGAAGAATCTTTTGCACGTAGCAAGACTAGAAGCTATCGGTTACTCCTTGCTTATGCTTGTTTTAGAAATTTTAAACTTTTTCAAATGGATGTCAAAAGTGCATTTTTGAATGGATTTATTGACCAAAATGTATTTGTAGAGAAACCACCTGGATTTGAGAGCCTTGATTTTCCAAATCATGTGTATAAATTAAAGAAAGCCTTATATGGTTTAAAACAGCTCATGCTTGGTATGATAGGTTAAGTAACTTTTGATAGATCATGAAAGGCGAGTAGATACCACTTTATTCCTTAAGAGCATAGATGATGATTTGATTGTGGTACAAGTGTATGTAGATGATATATTATTTGGAAGTACAAATGAATCTTTATGCCAGGTTCTCATCTTTGATGTCTAAAGAGTTTGAAATGAGTATGATGGGAGAACTTAATTTTTTCTTAGGTCTTCAAGTGAAGCAACAAGAAAATGGCACATTCATCTGTCAAACTAAGTATAAAATGAATTGCTTGAGAGGTTTGACATGAAAAGATTTAAATCTAGTAAAACTCCTATGAGCCCATCTATAAAATTGGATTTAGATGAATTAGGAAAATCTGATCAAAACTTTATAGGTATGATAGGTTCACTTTTATACCTTTGCTAGTAGGCGATATTATGTTTTATTTGTTTTCAGGCCAACCCAAAGAATCTCATTTAATAGCCAATGTATCTTTTGGTATTTGATACTAGGTTAGGTTTATGGTATCCTAAAATTCTTTATCATGTGATTTGGTTGCTTATTGATGTCTTTGCAGGATGCAAAGTAGATAGAAAAAGTACATCAGGCACATGTCATTTTTTAGGATCATCGCTTGTGTCTTGGTCATCTAGAAAACAAAATTGTTTTTATCCACTTGAGAGTACATAGCTTTTAGTTGTGTTGCTCAAGTCCTTTGGTTAAAGCAACAATTAGAAGATTTTGGTATTAAGCAAGATCACATTCTAGTTCAATGTGACAATACTAGTGCTATTAGTTTAACTAAAATCCTATCCAGACCTAACCAAGCATATAGAAATTAGACATCATTTTATTAGGGATCATGTTTTGAAAGGTGATGTTAATATTAATTTTATTAGCACCGATTTACAAATTGTAGATATTTTACAAAACCCTTAAGAACGTTTTGTACTTTAAGACGCATGCTTGGAATGTTAGATCCTAATATTTAAAATTGTATGTAGTTTGTTCTCACTTTTGATGTTGTCAAAAGGGGAGAAGAGTAAAATGTTGGTTAATATTAAGTCTATTTAATGCATACATTTAGGGGAGCAACATTATTCATCTCTATATGCATAATTTTTTTTAATAGAATTTTTTCAAAACTATGATGAAAGGTCAATTTGCACCTTCATCAAAATCAATACCCAACATTAGTTTGTCATCATCAAAAAGGGGGAGATTGTTGGCTTAATTAGCCTCATGTTCAATTTGATTAATTTTGATGATAACAAACAAATGCTTGGATGTTCTAATGAATATTTTTATGTGTTTCAGATATATCAATTGCTAATTACATATCCAATACATCTCACAAATTGTTAGAAGAAATTGCAAGAATAAAAGAATGAAAGGGATAATGTGAAGCTCATGATTTTAGGTTATATGACTATTCATATGAGTTCTTTGGCATGAATCAATTTGCTCACAACCTAACATACTATTTTAATGTGGTTAATTTATATAAATCTTTATTTAATTAACATTCAATTATATGTTTTTCTACATAGCAATAAAATTGTCAAAGTAATAAATGATCATAACTATTAAGTATAATTATTTTATTTACTTAATATAATTAGGTATTTTAATTTAATTTTTGGTTATATGATAACCTAACATATTTATGATTATATATAAATTATATCATAATTTTTAAATATCACATGTCAAAATTAACAAAAATATATAAAATTTTGTATTTTAGCCAAAGTCATTGTTTAATCAAAGAATTCATATCGATTTTATCTCCATGGATTCCTTGGATTTTTTTCCTTTAAAATAAGTGGTTACATGACCCACTTTGCATTAATTAAATTTATTATGATTTTTTAAACATTACTTGATTTTAATAATGGATGCATGCTACATGCTTTGAATATATTAAGAGCTACATGTGATTACTTTTGACTTTCCAATGTGAATAGCCGAATTTTTGCTGCTAAATTTAATATTTGTTTAATATAAATTATATTTTATTGAATATTAAATTATCACATGATAGCATGAGGTTGTATAATATATTTCTTTAAATAATTTTTAAATGACCTTCTTGCCTATAAATAGCCCTCATTCTCTTCATGAAAGCATCCCTCATTCAAAATTCAAAATCTCTCCAGCAAATCTAAGAGAAAATCTCTTAAATGTTCTTCCAAGTGTTCTCCAAATATTGCAAGATCAAATCCTTGGTTTGGAAGCTTCAACATCTTCAACTAAGCAAGACTTTTAAATTACTTGAGTTTGTTTTGATTTTCTTAATACTTCTTAGTTGTTCATGCTATTTTCACCATCTATTTCTTCTTTCTAATTTATACTTTTGGTGGATTAGTCTTTGAATATTGGTTTTCACATCAAAGCTTCTCAATCATTTTTTTGTGAAAAACTCTTGTGATAATTTGTAGGATCTATTTCAACTTGCAAAATTTTTGCTTCCTACAAATTTCTTTTGGTTTCTTGAAATATTTCTTCTTTGGTCTTATTTTGAAAGATCATTTATTCTTAGATCTATTTTAAGCATTTTAAAATAAATTATTGTGCTGAAATTATTTTCATATTTTCTAGATCTCTCTTTTAATTGAAAGCTTACTAAATTAGATCTATCATATACTTATTTTTTATTTTGTGATCATTAGCATTAATTGAAAGAATCTTTTTGGTTAAAAAAAAAATTACTCCTTGCTGAAATTTATCTTATCATGAAAAGAATATTGTGAATTTATTTTGAAATCATTTTGTATTATTCAACAAATTATAATAACTTAAACATCTAGTAAGATCACTTTAAGATATTTATTTTTATTATTAAGTGAGCATTTTGCTTGCCAAATTTTTTTGAGTTGTAAAGTGATCATTTATAAGTTGTGAGATCACTTTTTTTGAATTTCTTGGTATATTTGAGAGATTTACTTTATCAAAATTTATTATTTTGTATTTTTTTTGTGTTGTAAAATTTATTTTGGGGTTGTACCCTTTGTAGGAGAGTACATATTGTTGTAGGGTTGTACTTGCCCTATAGGAGAGTACTTTTGTAAACCATTTTCATTTAGTGGATTCCTAGCCGGGGTTTAATGGACGTAGGCCGGTTTGGGGTTTGGAATCAAAAAAAAATCGTGTGCCTCTTGTCTCTATTTACTTTATTGTATTTTTATTTTGCTGCATTTAGAATTATATCTTATCATTATAAAATCAAAATCTAATTTTCTATTTAAAAATTAAAATTTAAGTTTTGAAAATTTTAATATTACCCAATTCACCCCCCCTCTTGGGTGCTATAGTGTCTCACACCCTAAACCCTAAAACCTAAATCCTAAGCCCTAAACCCTATATTCTAAACCCTAAACCATAAACAAACCCTAAACCCTAAACCCTTAAAACCCTAAACCCTAAAGCTTAAATACTAAACCCTAAATTCTAAGCTCTAAACCCTAACCATAAACCTTAAACCCAAAACCCAAAACCATAAAACCATAAACTCTAAAACCTTAAAACCATAAACCATAGACCCTAAACCCTAAATCCTAAATCCTAAAAACCTAAAAACTTAAACCTAAACTAAACAAAACCAAAAAATAAAATAAATAAAAAACCTAAACCTAAATAAAATAAAATGAAAACCTAAACTAAAACCTAAACCTAAACCTAAGAATAAAATAAAATAAAAAATAAATTTAAATAAAAATAAAATAAATAAAAACCTAAACTAAACTAAAAAATACAATAAACTTAAGAATAAAAAACCTAAATACAATAAAACTAAAAAATAAAATAAACTTAAAATTAAATTAAATAAAAAATAAATAAAATAAACTAAAAATAAACCTAAAAAATAAATATAAATAAAACTAAACCCTAACTAAAACCAAAAAACATAAAATAATAATAAAATAAAAAAATAAAATAAACTTAAACCTAAACTAAAATAAACTAAACTAAATTAAAGAAAACCTAAACCTATACTTAAACCTAAACAAAATAAAATAAAATAAATTAAAATAAACCTAACTAATAAATATAAAAAATAAACCTAAACCTAAACTTAAAAAATAAAATAAAAAATAAACCTAAACTAAAAAAATAAAAAATAAATCTAAAACTAAAAAATAAAATAAAAATAACTCAACTAAAAAATAAACCTAAACCTAAAAACTAAACTAAAATAAAAAACCTAAACAAAAATAAATAAAATAAACTAAATAAAAATAAAAAATAAACCTAATTATAAATAAAAAGTAAAATAAACTCAAATAAGTAAAAAATAAACTAAATAAACCTAAACCTACCGGTTTACTTATTTTTTTTTAAACCCTAAACCCTAAACCTACAACCCTAAACCCTAAACCTTAAAACCCTAAACTCTAAAATCTAAACCCTAAACTCTAAACCCTAAATCCTAAACCCTAAACCTTAAAACCTAAACCCTAAAACCTTAAACCCTAAATCCTAAACCCTAAACCCTAAACCATAAAACCCTAAACTCCAAACCCTAAACCCTAAACCCTAAAATCTACAACCCTAAACCCTAAACACCAAACCCTAAACCCTAAGCTAACCCTAAACCCCAAAGTAAACCTAAACCCTATAAATGGCCAAAACCTTGATGACATGAACATCACCATCAACTAGGCTCAGTCTGAATCTTGCAATGGAGGCGAATGTGGAGGTGATGATTATCGTAGTGATAGTGGGGGATCTGAAGCTATTGGTGGATATGGAGGTGCTGGTCAGAGCAATGGTGGTTATGGAGGTGGGTGGAGTGACAAAGGATATAACAATGGTGGTGGCAGAGGGAGAGATTGAGGAAATGATATTGGATCCTCCTACTCGAGAGGCTGGGGTCATTCTAATGGGAACTAGAGAAACTAAAGAACGGTCAATATTATATGCTGCTTATGGAACTATGTCTTTATAGTAGAGATAATTCAACTATAGTATAATGTTGCATCATATATTTGAGCATGCACTAATATGTTTTTGCATGTAATAAAATGTTTTGAAATGTTCTAGTATATTATGGTATTATGCCTATAGTCTATATTAATTTAAATCATTAAAAATAGGATTTAATAAATTAGATGATGAAATTTGTTAAATTTGAAGTGGGAATTAGTCAAGTACCAAAGGTGTGTTATGCCACTTGTAGTCTAAAAAGTAAGATTTTATGTTCAAAATAAATATTATATGTTGTAGCATAGTATAACATCATATATCATAATATATTATTCTACATAATTTAAATTCTTTTAGTATTTTATAATCATGCAATTGAGCCTACACTAGCATTATTTATAAAAATGTTGATTTATACTTTAAAATGGTGGAATTTGGCCAAATTCATAATAGGTAGAGCATGGCATCATAATATATTATTTCAATTTAAAATATGTTAGTGATACAACTAAAACATATTTTTTTTATTGTTAGACTAATTTTATGATTTTAATCCTAAGAATTCCCTTGTGATGTGATATGCAATATAATATAATATAATATGTTATAGTGTATTATAATATAGATGCCAAAACATAGTGTAGCATCATGCATTATAGCTTACTATAATTATTACTACTTGTTGTTTAGCAAATTTTAGTTTGTTATAGTATGATGTAGTAGAGTTTGTATTGGTATAATTCATAAAAATACTAATTTATAGTCGAGATGATGGGATTTGGCCAAATTTAAGGTAAGCTTTAGGGAATATCATTGGGGGTGTGCTATGGTGTGTTATTTAATCAAAAGAATGGAATTTTGCATCCAAAATAAATGTTCATTTTTCAACCAAATTTTATAATTTTTTGCTTAAAGTTATTCATTTTAAGGTGTAATGTAAGATAATATATTATATGAAAGCATATTAAAATATAATGTACATAACAATATAACTTCACATATATATGAATGTGGTGGTGTGTTACTAAATGTTATTGTACATTTTAGTATGTTTTACTTTTGTTATAATACATTCAAAACTCATAAAAAATGTTAATTTGAAGGTTGAGATGAAAGAATTTGGCCAAATTCATAGCACACAACAAGAAGCAACACCAAAATTATGCTCTTTTGGACCATTTCTAACAAAAAATAAATAATTTTACATCTAAAATGAACATTATTCATATTTTGAGAAAATGTTTTTATTTGTTCCTTTTAAGTGATTCTAATGAGGTGTAATGTTAGAAAATATATTATTAACACACTATAATATGTTTAGCATGATATTGTATAGTTAGTTTGAGCTTGCACCATCACAAATCATAAATTGTTGATTACAATGTGAAGATGACGTAATGTGAATGAATACATTGTTAGTCTTTTGGTTGAAGTATTAAAGGTGTTCATAAGAGAAGAAATATGATTTGATGAGAATTCCATGTCAAGGACATGGAGGGAGATCTCTAGGGATCACACATGCATTGGACATGACATAGATGAGGGTCTATGTCGAGGGCATAGAAGAAGAAAATCTGCTGGAGATAAGGTTTGAATTTGATTTGATTATATGATTTGTAGAAAGAAGATCTGTTGGGGATAAGAATCTTTAATTAACCATGAGTTAAGATCAAATCAACATTAATTAGTTTTGTCTTAATTGATGTGGAGACATCTGCTAGAGATATGTGCTAGAGTCCACTGAGGATAGTGTATATGAACCTTCCACTAGAAGGTGTTCGCTTCATGGGGATTGGGATTTGAGTTTGATTTCATAGATTTGTTTGGGGATGTATCCAGGAATAAGAGTTTGGTTGGATTTCTTTGATTTAGACTCTACTGGGGAGTTGGTTTAATTTGGCTCCACGAGGTTTGTTTTGAATTTGATTTGTTTTGCTTGACTTATTTATATATGATTTGGGGCTCCACTAGGGAGAAGGGTGTGATTTAACACTAGGAAAATTAGATCGGTTTATTTAATCGAGTTAATGTGGACCATCGATGGATGGAACCACTAAGGGGCTATATCAGCCTGACCTACCTCAGTTTACAAATCCAAAGGGATAGTCTACCTATGAGTATAGCTAGGGGATTCCTTTGTGCAACATTGTGCTAGAAGAAGGCATGACTTACATCATCCAAAGTGAGGAACAACATTAGGGTGACCGGATGCACAAATCAAACCCGACCTAGGGCTTACTACTGAAAGTGAATGTCGTTGGGGACTTATGTCAACTCAAAAGTAGTCAGGATTAATTTTATCTTAATTTCATGTGATTTGATATGGTTTGTTTGGTTTAGTTTGATTTTGAATTGAAGGCATATCTGTTGGGATGTGAGCTCGATCAAATTTGATAGATTTAATTTATGGACCATGTCGGTGTGTTGGACCCAGAAGAAGAGGCTATATCGACTTATCCTATCTCGATTTATAAATCCAAAGGGATAGTCTACTAGTTGGGGTAGGCTAACCAACAAGGGGTTTTTTCAGTGCAATGTGCTAAAAGAAGGCATAGTAGACTTACATCTTCTGAAGCAAGGAACAACCGCTGGGGTGACTTATTGGTAGCACAACAAATAGAACCTAACTAGGGGAAGACTACTGAGTGAATGTCGCTGGGGACTTATATGAACTCAATAATAATCAGGGGATTCCTATAGGGAGTTTTGCTGACACTACCCTAAAGATAGGATGCATACTTGGGAAAAGGTACCACTAGGGGTGTCCTCCTAATCCATAGGTGAATATATACTTTATTTATATGTTTGCATGGACTCTATTGGTGTATGAGGGACCACACCAGAGGCTATGTCGCCTTGACCTATCTCGCATTTACTAGACCAAGGAGAATTTGCACATCCTCAAGATGGATTCTAAACCAAAGGGGTGGTTACTAGAAAGGGGAACTACCCAATAATAGAACTGTAGTGTCTAAATGGGGAAAATACATGATCCAAATATAGAAGGGAGGTGTTTCTAGGGCATTATCCTAAGCCCTAAAAAAAAAGCCTATAAGTGTGATGGCTAACTCAAGGAGAAAGCATAGCACTTAGATCTACATGAGTGGTGTATCCTAAGATGCAGAACCAACCAACCTAAGGTGTACCTATCAAGATGAGGTGTATTCGTGAAGTGAGAACCAACCAACCTAAGTGCGTGCAATGATCAATCTAGAAAAAAGTTGAAGGCTTACAACTTTCCAAGCAAACTCATCATCGTGATAGTCGACATCAGAGACAGATGCTATCGACCTAGAGTGACTACTTGGGGGAGCCCCGAAGGACTTGACCCAAACTTGAAGCAGCCAAGAGTGAAGGAGTCGCTAGGGGACTTATCCTATAACTCAAATGTACTTAACCTAGTTATTGCATGAAGGCTAATCTAAGAAGAATGCATAGAAGACTCACATCTTGTTAAACAAAGCCAATATGAGGTAGCTTATCAACCATGCAGTAAGGCCTACCAAACTAATAAGGGGCTCATCGATGTGCAATGGACAAGTAAGGAAGGAAATCATAGTAGACTTACATCCTCCAAAATAAGAATACCACTGGAATGACAAACTAGCAAGGTAGCACGTCAACTCGACCTAGAGCAGCTATTGAGTTAGTGTTATTGGGGGTATTATCTCAACTTAGAGTAGCCCGAGAAAAAATATATGTATTTATTTTCTATGTTTGTGTGTAGTTTGTATTTATTTTGTGTCGATGAAGGATAGACATCACCTTCATTACACCTCTAAAGACATCATGGTTCAAGAAAAACAAGAATACTTTCAACATGGAAGAGATTGAATTCAAAATGGAATTTTCATTGATGATAATTATTTTCAAACATGATTTATAATATTTTCTTAAGTAGAGCCCATTGATTGGAAGCATTGGCTCTCCTTATAATTAATAAGTTGATAAGATCCTCTTGGTAGGCCTTCTATGGAAAAAGGGTCTTCCTAAGTGGGTTCAAACTTCTCCTCCCATCTTACAGCAACAATCCTCCTTAGAACTAAAATAAGCTCTCCTACTTGAAAACCTCTAGGATGGACCAACTTGTTGTGAGCTTGAATCATTTTAGCTTTGTACAACTCAAGATTTTTAAACATGCTTGCCATCTCTCATAAACCTTGATCTCTTCTAACCACAACTTGTTTCGCCTTTATTGTGATCTTGCTACCACAACTATCCTTAGTGATGGTAGTTGGACTCTAGAATGGCTTCAAAACCATACACTAAGGAGAAAGGAGGACCGAGTTGGAGTTTGATATGTGGTACAAGAGCCACAAGGCTTCAACTAACTACTATCGCCATTACTATAGTGTCTTCTTCAAGATTTGGATGAGAGAGTTTTGTTGAAGGCTTCGCTAATCTTTTCCCTCAGGTAGAATATCTTCAATCTATGTTGTGTCTGAGTAAAGTTGTTAATCTCGGTTTTGAATGCATTATTAGATATAATTCAAAACACTCCAAACCTATATATGATATGGTTCCAAAAAAATTGGAGCACATGAAGCAGACCTCTTAGTGAATCACCTTCACCATTTGGAAAAGTAAGAATAAGATGAACCGATGACCCTCGAAGAAGGAGGATCAATCACCACTATGTTGGTACCCAACACTAATGGCCATGAGGCCAATTGGATGTAGAATGTTGGGTGGTTGGTGTAGGATCATAATTTGTATTTGACATTGGTGGCATCACCTAGTTGTATCCATGCAATCCTTGATCATCATTGGTTAGTAGTATCCTAGTCTCTTGATCTTGGCTTTCATCTTTGGACCAAATTGGTTGGCTCCATATAATCCTGAGTGTACCTTGGTTATGATCTTATGGGCTTTATTCTTGTATAAATAATGTAACCACATATGATAGAAAGACCGTCGATAAGACACCATCCACAAGAGCATAGGAAAGTGTTCTACTTCATATGGTGGGCTGACTTCTGAGGTAGTTTTTTATTTAGGTAATCCATGAATGGTTGCCTCCAATATAACTCCTATCCTTCTTAACAATGGCAACCTCCCATTCAATAGAGTACTTTTGATGAGTTCAATATCAATGGGATAAGACTTGCCTATTTTGGACCTTTATTGATATGGACTCATCATTCGGACATGCCAACTCCTTGACAAGCTTTGCTAAAGCATATGCTATGACATTCTCTCCTCGTGGAATCTTATAAATGGTAACCTCTAGATTTGGGCCAACAACTTCAAGTTGTACTTTTGGTAGTGATGGAGGTTAGGCTTTATAACCTTATAGTACCCAATGATTTGGTTGATAACCACCGAGAATCAAAAAGATGTTGATGTTCTGGATGCTTAGAGTGGCTAACTCACCGGCAATGAGCCTCATATTCTTCAATGTTGGTGCAAGGATTAGACAGATGATATAAGAATCTCATCACATCACAGTTTGGAGTTAGGAGAACTATTCATACCCCTACTTTTCTTGAAATAGTAAATTACGGCTCTTCACCTCTTTGAAAGGAAGCTGAACCATGAAAGTACATCTCCCAATGGTGATTGCTAGTATCCCCTAAGTTCATGATTTGTTCATCGTGAGATCATCAAAGAAGAAGTGTGCTTCTAAGAACTCGCTAGCTTGTCCTTTCACCCAAGAGTACAAAGGTAAAGTCAAACTATAAGAGGATCATGGATCATCATGCCAATCATCTGCATAACATCGATCATGTCATGAGATGTTGTAGTGGATTGATCTTAGAGATTAAGTTCACCTTATGAGGAAGCATGTAGTGTTCTATCTTTTGGGATGCAAAGATTAAAGCTAGGCAATGATTCTCAATGGGTGGATAATTAGCCTTAGAAGGGATTAGACGATTTCTAAGGTACTAGAGTGTGTTTTCCATCCCTTTATCATTGGCTTGGGCCAATAAAGCACCAAGAGAGTCATCTAACACAACAATGTAAAGTATAAGCAGCTTGCCAGGAATAAGGGCTGCTAGAACCGATGGCATCATCAAGAAATGCTTGATGTCTTCGAAGGCATGCTCACACTTATCATTCGACTTTAACTTGGCATCCTTTTTGACAAGTGCTGAGAATGGTTGACATCTTTCTGATAAGTTGGATATAAACAGTCTTAGATACACTAACTGCCCTTGGATTGATCTGAGTTGAGTTAAAGTTTTAGGGGGTGGAATTTCTAATAACACATTGATCTTCTCCTGATCGATTTCAATTCCGTGTTGACAACAAACCAAGGAATTTCCAATGCTACTCTAAACACTTGGGGTTAATTTTGAGGTTAAATTGTCTTAATTATTTAAAAAACTACTCTCAAGTCAAAGAGATGTCTTCCTTTTTCTACTTTTGATGATCGACAATGATGAATGAATGAGTTCATCAAAGATTCAAGTCATAGCAAGCATTTTAAGTGAAAGGCATAACCTTATAACAATAGATTTTGATCGGGGTTCTAAAAGTAATGTTTCTTTCATCTTCAGAAACCATCTTTATTTGGTTATATTCAGATGAGCCATCCATGAAAGAGAAGACTGCATGAGATGAGGCAATGTCCACCATCAACTCTGAGATTGGTAGTGGAAATTCATCTTTTGGACATGCCTTATTTAAATCCCTAAATTTACGCATATGTGAATTTTTCCATTCTTTTTCTTAACTGGGATGATGCTACAACGTAGGTATTTTCTTCCTGATGAAGCTTGATCAATTTCTTGACTTTAAAATGACCTATTATTCTATGTCTAATCGCATGCCCCGTGAGATTGCAAAATAGGTTAGTAGGCTCTATTGCTAGTTTATGGATAGCTATGTCGAGCCAATGTATCTCTTCATAACTCCATGCAAAGCGTTCTTAAACTCAATAGCCTAACTAAGTCATTATTTTGATTTCATTCAATAAAAAAAAGATGTATGTTATGGATATTCTTCATTTTCTAAGTTGATTTCCTTGAGCTCATCGATGGTTGACTTGATCTCTTCTTCAAACTCTAGTGATGCATCTTTGACTTTAAAATCATCTAGATCATCTAAAGTTTCTAAGTCTCCTCATATGAGTTAATGTGATTTGAGAAGAACATCAATTCTAAATGGTGATGACTCAAGAATCATCATCACCCATCACTCCTAATTTGATCCAATCTTTTGCATTTGTACATATTCTTTCAAAATAGTATAAATGATTTGACCAAGTATGGATTAACCCTATCTTTGCTAAATTATGAACACAAGTACCAATCAAAGGTAATTCTATTAAATCTTTATATGAATCATCCTTAAGTTCTACATCAACTTCTTGACTTGAGGATGATGCCGCGAAAAGAACCTCGAAGTCTTCACACCGTGGATGACTTAGGGGCTTCCTTAACTACCAAACCCTCAACTTTTGAGAGAAAGTGGGTTAGAGCTAAGGTTCCCAACCGATGCCTAACTTTCATATAGACTTGGATACACTTATGCTTTGCTTTGAGCCGGTCTTCATCGCTACCGCTCAAGTGTCACCTCCAAAGAAGAGTATCATGCTAACCAAATAAGACTCATCATATGAACTAGATTCTAAGTCTTTATGGATAGTGTGTGTACTCTGGGACATATCTTTTATTGGTGGCCAATAAAGAGGTTTTCCACCCTCACCTAATTGGCCTCTTCCTCTCTGGTGGAGGTCAGGTCATCCAACCCATATGTTCAAATGGAGTAATGAACTGTGGGTGGAATCTAATGTCAAGCTCCACTTCCTCCTCCAAGTTTATTTCCACTCCCTTTTATTTTATTTTTCATTTTTTTCTTTTCTTTTTCTTTTTCTTTTTCTTTTTCTTTTATTTCTAAAATTTGGCCAAGTTCGAGAATAGACTTGTTGATTTTGAGGGAGGTAGTAAGTCGCATCCTCATATATGTCGACCTCATGAACTTAAATTGCTTGAGATCTCCTTTGACACAAGATGATCCCACCTCTAAAATTCATACATTGATGTAGAGAGGATGGAACTATGTTGTTCTCATGTATGCATGTTCTCCCAAGCAAAGTGTTGAAAGATGTATCCGAAGTCTATAATGTCAAACTTGGTTCGCCTTCCAATCATCTATCACCAAGAGAAACAATCATGGCTAATGCTAGTTGACCTTTTGGAGTGTGAATTCAATCTTCCCATCTTAGACTTAAGTCTTCTAGACACTAAGACTTCCCTAGTCATAAGACACTTCTAATTAGGTAAACAATTAACCTAAGCCTAAAGACTTAGAAGGGTTAACCATAGGATTAGTTATGCCTTGGATTAATAATCCACCTACCCTACAACCCAAATCCAATCCATGTTCACCTTCTCAAACCAAACCTCAAGTTCAATCCAAACAATAAATTCAAATCCAAATCCAAACCCAAATTCCAAAACCAATGATTGAAGCCCATGATCAAATCCAAACATGAAACCCTTCCTAAGCCATATGACTCCCATGGACTTAGCCAAATCTTAATCCAAATCAATCCAAAATCAATTGATTTTATCATAATCAATTTATATCTTAATCTTCCTAAATATAAATCAAATCTACATTTAAATGATCAAAACTAAATCAAATTAAATTAATGCCCTTCCTAAGCCATATGACCTATCCATGGACTTAGCCAATCCAAATCAAGTCAAACTCAATTGATTTTCTACAAATTAATCATATTTTCAATCATCTTCACAAATTTAAATGAAATATACATTTAAATCATCAAAACTAAATCAAACCAAATCAAAATCCAAACCTAAGCCACATGACCCAACTCCATGGACTTAGCAAATTCCTTCATTCCAAAACCCAAATTCAATTGATTTTCTCATGAATCAATCATACCTTCAATAATATTCACAAATATAAATAAAATCTACAATCATCAAGCCAAACCAAAATCAACCCAAGTCAAACCCAACTTAACCCTTTTGACTTGAAATGTTCAAATGAACCAAAACCAATTTGAACCCAAGACAATTGTAATTGAATTTATATAGCAATCCCAAATCCAAATATAAACTCAACTAAATCAAACTCAACCCAAAATCAAGCCAACTAAACCCAATTGGTCCACTTAACCCAAAGTGACCAATTTGACCTATTTGAGTTCTTCCAAAAATTGGATTGAACCAAGCCATCAAAACATCTTATCATGATTATCGATCATTTTGATTGATCAATTGTAGGTCAAACCAAGTCAACTTGGTTGACCAAGTCAACCCCTTAACCCATATGAACCCAAACTAGCCAAATCCTAAGCCAAATCCCTTGAAACCAATGATTCATACTAAATCAAAATCAATATTTGAATATGACTTGACTTGAATCAAACCAAACCCAATTGGCCCTCTTGACCCAATTGACCCAAATTGACCTAAAAGACCAAATTAGGTCAAAAAAAATATAAACCAAATTGATTGCAACCAATGGCTCAAGTTCATTCCAAATTGATTGTTGAACTTGACCAAAGCCCAATTGAACCCAATTGACCATTTCTTTTAATTTGACCTAAAGGTTCAAGTTGGCCTAAATCAAAACCAAATCCAAATTAATTGAAACCAAAGCCTACAATCATCTTCAATTTAACTAAACCCAAACCAACACCCAACACAAGCTAATTTGCCAATTTCAAACAAATTAACTTTTGACCCAAATGAATTCAAATGAGAAAATCAAATCTAAACCAAACCAAAACTAATTGAGCCAAAACATCCAAATGATCATATGAACTTGACACTAGCTTAGTTTGACTGACCAACCAATTGGTCAACTTGACCCAACCTAACCAATTTGACCTAAATGAGTCAAATTGAGCCAAACCTAACCAAATCAACTTCAATTGACTTGAAATTTTGGCTAACCCACTTTGGCTCATTTCAAATCTGCCAAATCAAATCCAATGCCAAATGATCATTCTACTTGGGTCAAGGGCATCACATGAGACAAATCACCCATGTAAGTGGCCATTTCCATTTCGCCACTTGGTAATCTCTCAATGGTCCACCTAGGCACCCAACCCGCCAAGGGTGGTTGGGTTATGATCCATGGGAGGTGAAATCACCTCACCCTCCCATTGGAACATTTGAAACCCCATGATTCCTCCTTGTTCCACCTCCAACAAACCAAAAGCCAACTACCTCCACTACCAACACACCACTCTAAGATGGAAGATGACCACTAGCCAAACTTGATCCCACCATCGAATCAAGATGAAGGGTATACTCCCCTCTTTTCCACTCAAACACACACAAAAAATCATTCCTTAGAGTCCTAGCTACCCAAAGCGCTAGAGCTCCATTCCCAAGCTTGTTCCTTGATCAAAAATGTCATTCCATCCATCCCAAATAGACACTCTTTTTTACCTAACTTCCTTTTCTATCAAACTCAAATTAACTTTGCACAAACCTTCCCTAGGCCAAATGAATCATTTCCCAAGCTTCTCGAGCACTAGAGGTGGGACTTTGATCAAAGATGAGCTCCAAATCATCAGTTCATGGCATCCAAGAGAACATTGAGGAATTGATCCAATAGTTGCTCAATAAGGCTTCATCTCTAGTAGATGAAGCTTCCTCAATCTTTTGAGCCACCGATCTTAAGCTCCGAGGTACGCTTCCATCCTTAGCCAAAATGGGTTTGAAATTTTGAAGAAAACTTGCATCTCATGTGATCTTGATTGGATCCTCCCGATGATGAAGGTGTGGGATCCTTTGAATTGATATGAGCCCAGTAAGCTCGGATCAAGTGAACAATGGCGTGGACTTCATTCTCCTCACTTGCATGACGTTAGATGACACCGCCCATATAAATGGATGGTGATTAGATCCACTAGATCGATCTAATTTAATCTTATTAAGTTGTGGGATTAATTGTATCCATCCGATCTTATATTAGAGATCGCCCACCACCACATTGAGATAAGTTTTAAAAATGTCAATGGCATGGAAAGTTTGCCAATAGATTAGGCTTTATTAGGCTTAATTAATTATTTTAATGGTTAAAACTTCTAAAAATCATGAAAATCATAAAGAAATAAAAAATGCAAATAAATACTTTTTAAAGGTATTTTAGAGGAGAATTAATTAAAAATGATCATAACTAATTTTAAAAAAATGTTTAATTACAAAATTAATTAGCTTAATTACTTTTTAATTACTTAAGTAATTAATCCTAAATTTTATGGGTTAATTTAATAGGATGATCTATGCCTCCCAAAATTTTCTTGGTATTTATTGCTCATTTAATTAAGAAAATTGACTAATTAAACCTTAACTACTCTTTTAAGTTAATTATATTAATTAATCTCATGAATAGTAACAAATTAGTTAATTAAATTTATTAATCATTGTTCAATAGTAAGTGAACTAAGAATATGGGACCCCTTTCCTTCATTTCACTTTTTTTTAAAATGAAATTAATTAAGATTTAACTAATTAATTAAATCACTTAATCAAATTGAAATCATAATCACATCGACTAATTAATTAAATCTTGGGGTAGATCTTTAGATATTTAATAACCTAAAGGAGTTTAATGAAATTATGGTTAGTCCACATGTGTCATAAAACCATAAGAGTAATTAATTAAGTCCCTTAATCTAATTAATTATTAATCATCAATTGATTTATTTTATTTCCTAGATCATTGCAAGTTTATTTTTATGCATGTCATGTTGGCTCATAATTTAGTTAATTACTAAAGGTGACATTGGTAAGAGTAATTAATTCATCTAATGGGTTCAACTTCATTAACCCATAAAAATCAACTTAATACATTTCCTTAAATTAAATCAAATCACTAATGTGGGAATGGGTTTAAAAGAGTAAGTGATGATTTCTCTTCTCCTTTAAATCAAATCAAATCCAAAACTTAATTAATTAAGAATCTTTAGTTTGTTTTAAATAATCTTATTTGATTTATTGTCATTAAGAACTAGTTTGGTTGAATGATCACATTCTTATATTTGACTCTTTCCAATCATGTTAAATTTGTATGTCATTTGAATTCATGCATCCATCTTTTCAAAATCAAGTAAAATAAAATGGATTACCTTTATGTAAGCTTGCATGTGTTGATTTAATTTAATATATGCTATTATCACTATTAAATCTAAATGTATTTTCAAAAGCTTATAAATGAATAATAATATGTTTTATGATGCTAGCTATAAATACATAATAAATGCATGTGCTTATATCTTAAGTTTATGAATGTTGAGTTATCTTTCCTTTTTTCATGTATTGATTTATATAATATTGAATGGTAATAATAGTGACATCTGAACACAAGTTTAGAGTCATTGATTACCTCACTTCCATGGTTTGTTACTTGGTTGATGAAATTAAAAGAAGAAATGTTAAATTTGAATTTTTTCATTGTTAAAAAAAAACTCTAAACTCTAAACTAAATCTTGTACCCTAAACCCTAAACCCTAAACCTTAAACCCTAAGAAATAACCTAAAGGCAGAACACAACCATCAACCAATTTAGATCTCATGGAGGAGAAAGCAAATCGCAGATCATAGTGGTGGTGGGGATCTGAGGCATATGGAGGTGTGGTCGGAGTAGTGGTAAATGGTGGGAGAGCTGAGGTTACAGCTATGTGAGGGAGAGATCGGGATATGATGGTGGAATACTGAGGCCGTGGTGGTTCAATGGGAACTGGAGAAACTAAAGAATGGAGATCCAATCCGCTTATGGAACTTATAGTAAAGATAGTTAAGTCAAGGATTTTTATTTGCTCTATGTGTGCTCATTTTTTGTCTATGTTGTTATCTTAGAAACTTGGTGTTACTTGGTCGATGAAATTGAAAAGAAGAATGTTGAATTGTTTGTTCTTTGTTTAAAACCCAAAAACCCTAAACCTAAACTAAAACCTAAACCCTAAACCTAAAACCTAAACCCAAACCCTAAAAACCCTAAACCCTAAACTCTAAACCCTAAATCCTAAAGCCTAAAACCATAAACCCTAAAGCCTAAACCTTAAAACGTAAACACTAAACCCTAAAACCTAAACCAAAAACCCTAAACCCTAAAGCCTAAACCCAAACAAAAAACTATAAACCCTAAACCCACAACTCACCATAAACTAACCCTAATCTCTAAACCCTAAACCATAAAAAGATAAAAACCTAAACCTAAACTAAATAAAACCTAAACATAAAATAAATAAATAAACCTAAACCTAAATTAAATAAAATTATAAAATAAAATAAAAACATAAACCAAAACCTAAACCAAAACATAAACCTAAACCTAGACCTAAACCTAAAAAGAAAATAAATTTAAAAATAAAAACTAAACTAAAATTAAATAAATAAAATCCTAAACTAAAGTACAAAATAAATAACCTAAGTAAAATAAAAGCAAAACCTAAAATATAAATGAAATAAACCTAAAATAAAATAAAATAAAAACTAAATAAAAACCTAAACCTAAATAATAAACCTAAAAATAAATAAAATATAAATAAAAAATAAAATCTAAACCCTAAACTTAAAAAAATCTAAAACTAAACTAAAATTAAAATAAACCTAAATTAAACTAAAAAAAACTAAACCTAAACCTAAACCTAAACTAAATAAAATAAAATAAACTAAAATAAACCAAACCTAAACTAAAAAAAATAAAACCTAAAATAAAACTAAAATAAAACCTAAAACCAAACCTAAAAAATAAATGAAAACCTAAGCTAAACCAAAAAAATATAAAATAAAATCTAAACCTAAAAAATATAATTAAAATAAAACTAAACTAAAAAATAAACCTAAACCAAAGAAATAAACTAAAAAAAACAAAAATCAAAATAAATAAAGCTAAAATAAAAAAATAAAACTAAATAAAAATAAAAATAAAATAAAATAAAAATTAAATAAAAACCTAAACCTAAAATAAAACCTAAAACTAAATAAAAAATAAAACATAAACCCTAAACTAAAAAAAACCTAAACCTAAAATAAAAAATAAAATAAACAAAATAAAATAAACCTAAACCAAATAAAAAAAATAAAAAAAAACTAAAATAATAAAACCTAAACCTAAATCTAAAATAAACTAACATAAACCTAAACCTAAACTAAATAAAATAAAATAAATTAAAATAAACCTAAACCTAAATAAAAAAATAAAAATAAAATAAATAAAAAACCTAAATCTAAAAATAAATAAAACCTAAACTAAACCTAAAGATAAAATAAAATAACCTAAAATAAAATAAAAATAAAAAACTAAAAATAAATTTAAACCAAAAAACCTAAACCTAAATAAAATAAAATAAATAACCTAAAATAAATAAACTAAAAAATAAAAAATAATAATAAAAAAACCTAATAAACTAAATAAATCCTAAAAATAAAACCTAAAAAAAATAAAATAAATCCTAAACCTAACTCTAAACACTAAAATAAAAAAAAAAAATAAAATAAACCATAAATATAAATAAAAAACCCTAATAAACCTAAACCTAAAACTAAATAAATTAAAAAATAAACCTAAACCCTAAAACATAATAAATCTAAACCTAAACATAAATAAAATTAAAAACCTAAAAATATAATCAACCAATAAGATAAAAAATTAAAAATAAATAAATATGGAGGTTAAAATCTAATCTATAATAAATCCACTAAGGTCCTAAAAATAAAATAAGAATCAAACCTATAAATAAAAAATAGTTATAAAATTTTCTACCGCTCATTTTTATCTAAACTAAAATACTAAATAAAAAAATAAATGTTGAATAAATTTTCTATTAAAACCTAAAAAACCTAACCCTAAACTAAAACCCAAACCTAAACCCTAAAACCTAAACCCTAAACCCTAAACCTAAACCCAAACCTAAAATAATAAACCTAAACCCTAAACCCTAAAATCTAAACCTATAAAACCTAAACCCTAAACCTTAATAAAAAAAAAAAAAAATTAAACCTAAACCTAAACCCTAAAAAATAACCCTAAACACTAAACCTAAACTTACCCTAAACTAACCCTATACCTAAACCTAAACCTAAAAAAATAAAACCTAAACCTAAACTAAATAAAACCTAAAAAATAAAATAAATAAAAACCTAAACCAAAATTAAATAAAAAATAAAATAAAATCAAAACTAAACTAAACCTAAACATAAACTAAACCTAAACCTAAAAAAAGAAAATAAAAATTAAAATCAAACTAAATTTAATAAATAAATCTTAAACTAAACTAAAATAAATAACCTAAATAAAAGCTAAACCTAAAATAAAATGAAATAAACCTATAATCAAAAAAAATAAAACTAAATAAAACCTAAAATAATAAACCAAAAAAAATAAATAAAATAAAACCTAAACCCTACTAAAAAACCTAAACCAAAATGAAAATAAAAAAACCTAAACCTAAAAACTAAACCTAAACCTAAAACTAAATAAAATAAAATAAATTAAAAAATAAACCTAAACCTAAACAAAATAAAACTAAAATAATCTAAAATAAAATTAAAACCAAAACCTAAATTAAAACCCAACTAAACCTAAATATAAAATAAAACCTAAACCTAAAAAAAATAAAAATAAACTAAATTATAAAATAAACCTAAACTAAAAAAAACTAAAGTAAAACCAAAATTAAATAAATAAACCTAAAAAAATAAACTAAACTAAATAAAAAAAAAATAAACCTAAATGAAAATAAAAATAAATTAAACTCAAATAAAAAAAATAAACTAAATAAACCTAAACTAAAGTTTAAATTTTAAAATAATAAATAAAATAAATAAAAAACCCTAACTCTAAAAAACCTAAAACTAACTATAACCCTAAACCTAATAAAAACCCTAATCCTAAAAAAAACCTAAAACCTAAACTAAAATAAAACCTTAAAAAAAACCTAAACCTAAATAAATTTAAAAAAATTAAATAAAATAAAATAATATAAAAAGTAAAAACTAAAATAAAATAAAATAAATAAAAACTTAAACCTCAAAAATAAACCTATACATAAAACCTAAAAATAAATAAAAAATAAAACCTAAAACCTAAATTTAAAAAAAAATCCTAAACCAAAATAAAATAAAATAAAGTAAACCTAAACTTAAACTAAACTAAACTAAAATAATAAACCTAAAATAAAACCTAAACCTAAACCTAAAAATAAAATAAAAAATAAAAAAAAGATAAAACCAAAACCTAAAAATAAAATAAAATAAAAAATAAACTAAACTAAAAAAAGTAAACATAAACCTAAACCCAAATTAAAAAAATAAACTAAAATATAAAACTAATTAAAAAATAAACATAAATAAATAAACTAAACTAAATAAAAATAATAAATAAACCAAAAAGAAAATATAAAAAAACTATATAAACATAAGCCAATTACCTAATTAAAAAAAGAAAACTCTAAACCCTAATAACCTAAACACTAAATCCTAAACCCTAAAAAAAACTAAACTAAACTAACCCAAACCCTAAACCCTAAACCTAAGTCCTAAACCCTAAACCCAAATCTAAACCCTAAACCATAAACCTTAACCCTAAAAACACTAAAATAAAATCTAAACTAAACCTAAACCTAAACTATAAACCCAAAACCTAAACATAAAATATCCCTAAACCTAAACTAAACCATAACCCTAAACCTAAACCCTAAACTAATAAACCTAAACTAAACTAAAATAAAACCTAAAACCTAAAAAATAAATAATAATAAAAAATTTAAACCTAAATAAAATAAAATAATAAAATAAAATAAACCTAAACAAACTAAACCTAACCCTAAAAATAAATAAAAGAAAAATAAAAAATAAACTATAATAAAATTAAAAAAACTAAACTAAACTAAAATAAAATAAACCTAAAATAAAAAACCTAAAATAAAACTAAACATAAAAAAAATAAAATTTAGTTAAAATATAATAAAATAAAATTAAATAAAATAAACTAAAAAATAAACCTAAAATAAATAAATAAAACCTAAACCTAAACTAAAACCTAAACCTAAATTAATAAAATAAAAAATAAAATAAATCTAAACCTAAACTAAAATAAAAAACTAAACCTAAACCTAAATAAAACCTAAACTTAAACTAAACTACATAAAAAAACTAAAGATAAACCTAAACCAAAATTAAAAAAATAAACTAAAATAAACCTAAAACCTAAAACCTAAACCAAAAATAAAATAAAACTAAACTAAATAAATAAAAAAATAAATTAAACTCAAATAAAAAAAACCATAAACCTAAACCTAAAAATTAAAATAATAAAAAAAATACATAAATAAAAAAACCTAAACCCTAAAACCTAAAAACTAAAACTAAACCAAACCCTAATAAAAAACCTAAAAAAAACCTAAACCAATGCTAAAAAAACCTAAATAAAATAAATAAATAAACCTAAACCTAAATAAATAAAAATAAAAAACTAAACTAAAACCCAAACTAAACCTAAAAAAAATAAAAAATAAAACTAAACTAAAAATAAATAAAACCTAATCTAAAAAAAAATAAATATAAAACCTAAAAATAAAGAAAATAAACCTAAACCCTAAAACTAAACCAAAAATAAACAAAATAAAAACCTAAACCTAAACTCTAAAACTAAAAATAAATAAACTAAAATAAAACCTAAAAATAAACCAAAAAATGAACCTAAACTAAAAAAAACCAAAACCAAAACCTAAAATATAAAATAAATACCTAAACCTAAATTAAAAATAAAACCTAAACCTAAAAAAAAATAAAATAAAAATAAACTAAACTAAAAATAAAATAAGCTAAACTAAACCAAAATAAATTAAAAATAAAGAAAAATAAATAAATAAAAAATAAAAAAAATAAATAAACCAAAAGAAAATATAATAAACTAAATAAACTAAATAAACCTATAATTTACCTAATATTAAAAAAAAAAACTAAACCTAATCTAAAACATTAAAAACCCTAAACCCTAAAACTAAACTAAACCCTAAATTAACCCTAACCCTAAACTAAATCCTAAGTCCTAAACCTAAACCTAAAACCTAAACCTAAACCCAAAACCATAACCCAAACCTAAACCCTAAACTCCATAAACTATAAACTAAACCTAAGATATCCTAAACCCTAAACCTAAAGCCTAAACCAACTCTAAACCTAAACCCTAAACTAACCTAACCTAAAATAAACCCAAAACCCTAAACATAAAACTAAACCCTAAACTAAATAAACCTAAAACAAACTAAATAAAACCTAAATAAAATAAATGAATAAAAACCTAAGCCTAAATAAATAAAATAATAAAAAAATAAAAACTAAATTATAACCTAAACCTAAACCAAAAAAATAAATATAAAAAATAAATAAAAAAAAAATAAATAAAAAACCAAAACTAATCTAAAAAAAATAAAATAATAAAAACCTAAAATAAAATAAAACTAAACATAAAATAAAAAATAAAATTAAAATATAATAAAATAAAAACTAAATAAAATCTAAACTTAAAAAAATAAATCTAATAAAATATAAAAAAACCTAAACCCTAAAAAAAAAAACCTAAACATAAAATATAAAATATAAAAAAAATAAATCTAAATAAACTAAAATAAGAAATAAATAAACATAAACCTAAACTTAAAATATACTAAACCTAAACCTAAACCTAAACTACATAAAACAAAATAAACTAAAGATAAACCTAAACCTAAAATAAAAAATAAAACTTAAAAATAAACCTAAAATAAAAACCTAAAACCTAAACAAAAAAATATAAAACCTAAACATAACTAAAATAAAAAATAAATTAAACTCAAATAAAATAAATAAACATAAACCTACTAGTTTACTTAATTTAAAATAATAATTAAAATACATAAATAAAAACCTAAATAAACCCTAAACTAACTAAACCCTAAACCATAACCTAATCCCTAAAACCTAAAACCAAACTTAAATAAAACCTAAAATAAAATAAAATAAAACCTAAACCAAATAAAATAAAAAAAAATAAAATAAAACCTAAACTAAAACTAAACCCAAACTAAACCTAAAATAAACTAAAATAAAAATAAAACTAAATAAAAATAAATAAAATAAAACTAAAAAATAAACCTAAAATAAATAAAATAAACCTAAACCCTAAAATTAAAAAAATAAACCAAAATAAATAAAGTAAACCTAAACCTAAACTAAACTAAACTAAACTATAAATAAACCTAAAAATAGAAACCTAAAAATAAACCAAAAAATAAACCTAAAATAAAAACCTAAAACCAAACCCTAAAAAAAAACCTATACCTAAACCTAAAATTAAAATATAAAACCTTAACCTAAAAAATAAAAATAAAAATAAAAATAAACTAAAAATTAAACATAAATTAAACCTAAACATAAAAAAGAATCTAAAATAAAAAATAATAAATAAATCTAAACTAAATAAAATAATAAACCAAAAGAAAAAAAACTAAATAAACCTAAACTACTAATTTTAAAAAAAAACCTAACCCTAAAACTAACCCTAAACCTAAACTAACCTAACCCCAAACCATAAAACCTAAGTCCTAAACCCTAAATTAAAAAACCTAAACCCTAAACTATAATCAAATAAACTATAATAAACTAAAATAAACCCAAGCTAACTAAACCTAAACTAAATAAACATAACCTAAACCCTAAACTAAAATAAACCTAAACTAAACCCTAAGCTAAACCCTAAACTAAATAAATAAACTTAAACTCTAAAAAACCTAAAACCTAAACCTAAACTAAAAAAAAAATAAAATAAATAAATAAAAAAACCTAATAAATATAATAAATTAATAAAATAAAAAACCTAAACCCATAAACCTAACCCTAAAATAAAATAAAAAGAGAAAATAAAAAAATAAACTAAAAATAAATAAAACCTAAACTAAACAAAAATAAAATAAACCTAAGAATAAAAAAATAAAATATAAAACTAAATGTAAAATAAAAATTAATAAAATAAAACAAATAAAAACCTAAACTTAAAAATAAACCTAAAAAATAAATAAAACCTAAACCCTAAACTAAAAAAAAACCTAAACCTAATATATAAATAAATAAAAAATAAAATAAATCTAAACCTAAACTAAAATAAATTTAACTAAAATAAACTAAATAAACCTAAACCTAAACCTAAATGTAAACCATAAAACAAAATATACTAAAGATAAACCTAAACCTAAAATGAAAAATAAACCTAAAATAAACCTAAACCTAGATCTAAAAAATAAAACAAAACCTAACCTAAACCTAAAATAAAAAAAATAAATTAAACTCAAATAAAAAAAATAAACTACATAAACCTAAACCTACCAATTTATTTAATTTTAAAAATAATAAATAAATACATAAAACCCTAACTTTAAACCCTAAACTAAAACCATAATCCCTAAAAAACCTAGTCCCTATAAACCTAAACCTAAACCTAAGCTAAATAAACCTAAAATAAATAAATAAATAAACCTAAATAAAATAAAAAAAAATAAAATAAGAACCTAAACAAAAAACCTAAACCCAAATTGAAACCTAAATATAAAATAAAACTAAACTAAAATAAAATAAATAAAAACCTAAACCTAAAAAACACCTAAAAATAAATGAAAAATAAAACCTAAATACTAAATTTTAAAATAAACCTAAACCAAAAATAAATAAAGTAAAACTAAACCTAAATGAAATTAAACTAAACTAAAATAAATAAACCTAAAAATAGAAACCAAAAATAAACTAAAAAAACCAAATAAAACTAAAACCTAAACCTAAAATAAAATAAATAAACCTAAACCTAAAATAAAAGATAAAACCTAAAAAAAAAATAAAATAAATTAAAAACATAAATAAACCTAAACCTAAAAATAAACTAAAATAAAAATAACTAAAATAAATAAAAAAATAAATAAAACTAAATAAAATAATAAAAAACTAAAAAAATATAAAAAATTAAATAAACTAAATTAACCTAAAAATTTTAAAAAGGAAAACCTAAATCCTAATCCTTAAACCTAAACACTAAATCTAAATCTTAAACTAAATAACCTAACTAAAACTAACCCTAAATAAAACTAAACCTAAACCTAAACCTAAACTAATCTAAACTATAACTAAACTTAAACCTAAACTATATAAAATAAACCTAAAGCCTAAGCTAACCTAAACCCTAAACCATAAAGCCTAAAATAACCCTAAACCCCAAATAACTAAACTATAAAACCTAAACCTAAACCTCTAAACCTAAACTAACCTAAACCTAAAAATAATAAAAAAAAAATAAAATAAACCTAAACCTAAATAAAATAAAATAATAAATAAAAAAAACCAAAAACTATAACCTAAACCTAACCCTAAAAAATAAAAGAGAAAAATAATAATGAAATAAAATAAAATAAATAAAAACCTAAACTAAACTAAAAAAATAAAATAAAATAAAACCTAAATAAAATAAAAACTGTAAAATAAAATAAAATTGCTTAAATATAAATAAATAAAACTAAATAAAACCTAAACTTAAAAAATAAAGCTAAAAATAAATAAATAAATACCTAAAACCTAAACTAAAAAAATCTAAATCAAAAACATAAATAAAATAAAAATAAAATAAATCTAAACCTAAACTAAAATAAACTACTAAAAAAATTAACTAATCTTAAACCTAAACCAAAAATAAACTAAACCTAAACCTAACCTAAACTAAAAATAAAATAAACTAAAGATAAACCTAAACCTAAAATAAAAAAAATAAAACCTAAAATAAACCAAAATATAAACCTAAACCTAAACCTTAAACAATAAAATAAAATTAAACAAAAACCTAAAATAAAAATAAAAATAAAACCTAAACCTAAAAATAAATAAATAAATATAAAACTAAACTAAAAATAAACTTAAACCTAACAAAATAAACTTAAATAAATAATAAACTAAAATAAATAAACTAAACTAAAAAATAAAATAAACCTAAATGGAAAATAAAAAAAATAAAATAAAATAAAAAAAAAGTAAATAAATGAAATACAGTTTTAATTTAAGAAAATAGAAAATAAAATAAAATAAACTAACCTAACCCAATTAAAATTATAAACCATAAACCATAAACCTACAACCCTAAACCCTAAATAAAACTAAACCCTAAACCCTAAAACCATAAGACCAAAATCTTAAACCATAAACCCTAAACCCAAAACCCTAAACCCTAAACCCAACTAAACCCTAAACTCTAAACCTAACCAGTCTAAACCCTAAACCCTAAACCCTAAAACCTAAAACTTACTACCTGAAACCCTAAACCGCAAACCCTAAACCTTGAACCTTAAATCTTTAAAAACTAAAAACCTAAACCTAAACTAAATAAAACCTAAACTTAAACAAAATAAAACCTAAAAATAAAATAAATAAAAAACCCTAAACCTAAATAAAAGAAAATAAATTAAAAACCTAAACTAAAACATAAACCTAAACATAAAACAAAAATAAAATAAAAAATAAAACCTAAAAAAAATAAAATAAATAAAAACCTAAACTAAACTAAAAAATAAAATAAACTTAAAAATAGAAAACCTAGATAAAATTAAACCTAAACATGAAATAAAAATTAAATAAACATATAATTAAATTAAATAAAACTAAATAAAAAATTAAACATAAAAAAACATAAAAATAAAACCTAATAAAAAATTAAATTGAAACCCTAATAAAAAAGAAATAAACCTAAAATAAATAAAATAAAATAAACCTAAAGCTAAACTAAAATAAATGAAACTAAAATAAATAAAACATAAACCTAAATTGAACTAAACCTAAACCCTAAACTAAATAAAATAAAATTAAATTAAATTAAAATTAAACCTAAACTAAGTTTAAAACCTAAAAATAAACCTAAAATAAAATCCTAAATCCTAAACCTAAAAAATAAAATGAAAACCTAAACCTAAATCTAAAACTTAAAGTCTATACCTAAAAATTAAAACCTAAAAAAAATAAAATAAATTAAAACTAAACTTAAAAATAAACTAAAATAAAACCTAAACTAAAAAATAAATAAACTAAACCAAATAAAAGTAAAATAACCCTAAATAAAATATAAAATAAACTAAATAAACTTAACGATCATTTTACTTAATTTAAAACCCTAAACCCTAAATAGTAAATCCTAAACCCTTAAACTAACCCTACAACCCTAAACTAGAACAAAAAACTAGAACTATTAAAACTAAACTACTTCCTTTTCTTAAACCCCAACTAAAACTAAAAAACTAAAACCTAAAAAATAAAAAAAAACTAAACTAAAACGAAATCTAAACTAAACCCTAATAAAATAATAAAACCTAAACCCTAAAAAAAAAAATAAACCAAACAAAAAAAACTAAAATATAAAACCTAACCAATAATAAAACATAAGCCCCCACCCCTCTTGAAACTAAGACTAAAACCTAAACCCTAAAAAACTAAAAAATTAATAAAATTACTAAAAAAATAAAAAATAAAAACTAATAAAAAAGCTAAATAAAACACAAAAACCTAACTAATAAAACTAAAAAAAACCTAAACCCTAAACACACCCCATGCTCCACAAAACTAATAAAAAAAGTCTAAAACCCCTAAACTAAACTAATAAAAAAACAAAATTAAAACCCCTGATAACTAAAAACTAATAAAAATATGATAAACCCCACCATGCCCCCGCAAAAAAAAAACTAAACCTAAACCCAATAATAATAATAATAACTTAATATTAACTAAAACTAAACTAAAATAAAAAACTAATAAATAATAAATAACTAAATAAACCTAAATCATAATAAAAGTGAATAAAAAGACATAAAAAAAACCTAAACCCCTAAACCAAAAAACTAACTAAACTAAACCAATAACTAAAAAAACCTAAACCCCTAAACCCTATAATAAACTAAAAACCAAAACAAAAACCTAAACCTATCCCATAGCCCCTTCTCATCCTCAGCTTTAGTGATTCTTGAATGTCTTTCCTTTTCATTATCTTTCTCCGTGTTTATGGGCTGGTTTTTGAGAAATTTCTTCTAGTTCGCCTCGATCTTCTACTTTGATCCTTGTTGGTTAAGTGGCACCATTTGACATGGCATCAAGTACTACAAATACTTGGGGAAAATAAAATGCTCTAACTTCTCCAGCTCAGGCTTCCAATTCTTTGGTATAGCTAAACCTTTTACCTCTAATTCCTTCAAAGATGTCTTATCGAGTAAGGATTCTTCAACTTCTTTTGAATCTTTCTTCAAACTTGGTTCATATGACCTTCAAAGGTGTTCTAGCTATTATGTGCTCGACTTGGATCTTAAAAACTAATGAGCCTTATGCATATACTTTGATTGGAAAATTTTCTTTTCGGCATCCTAGTTTGGAGGAAATTTGATTTTTCTTTCATGGCTTATATCTTTCCGCTTTTTTTAGGCCTTGGATGATATGATTAAATTATCTAATGACTTAATTATCATATCTTTGCTCACCGATATTCTTATGTTAAAACTATCAAATGCATATTTTAAATGGACTCCATATTTTTGACATTAAAGAGAATCTTCTATAATGCGTTTGGTTATCTTTACCTAATCTTTTCACTTTGTTAATTATCAATTTTGCATGACGGGTTTTATTTTTTGGTAGACTCTTGCAAATTGATCAAGCAATTGCAGCCAAATCCAGGCCATTGGTTTCTTGGATTTTTATTGAAATTGATGTAACAAAGATATTTCTTAAGGAGGTGTGGATTGGATCTAAGAAATATGGATATTTCCAGTAGGTCGAGTTTGAAAACTTCACTATTTTTTGCAATCATTGCAAAACTCATGGCCATGATGTATCTGAATGTTTTGTTACTCATCAACATCTTTGGAAGAAATTGGTTAAAGATCTTAAGGTTGTTGGAAAAATTAGAGATTTAAAAAGTGATAAAAGAAATTCTGCTTTAAATTAATAAGATAATGGCAGTGTGAATGAAACTGTTGACTTTTCCAATGTTGTTTCTAATGTTGTTCCCAATGTAAGTGGTAGTGATAAGCTTGTTAAAAATGCTTTTGAATCTATTTTGTAGAGTAATCGGTTTTATTATTATTTATTCTGAAAATTTGTAAGTGGATGATTTTCCTAATTTTTCGATTCTAAGGAGATTTGTGATAAAGTTGCTGAAAATCTTATAGAAAATGTTTCTATTATTCAAAATCTTTGAAAGAAAATCTTGTTTTATCTTCTTTGAATTTAAGAATGATGGTATGGAGCTTGTTGATAATGTGCAAAGTGTTTGTTTGCTTAATAAATCTGTTTCTCCCCCTTCTTTAACTATTATTCTGGATGGTATTTTGCTTAGTGATAATTATCATTTAATGGAGAAAAAAGATTTATCTTCTTATCAAATGTGATCTTCTCTTTTATCTATTGTTAATAATGATATCAAAAGTTTTTCTGATGATAAATCCAAGGAGAATGAAATTAGTTTTCAAACTATATTTTTAAAACATGAAAAAATAGTTTAAAAATTATCCTTCTAAAGTTTCTATATCTACTCAATCTTCTTTATCTTCTTTGTCTAATAAAAAATAATGTTTAACTTTCTTATTTGGAATGTGAGGGGCATTGGTACTCTTGCTTTTAGAAATAGAATTAGGAATCTTTATAGAATTTATAATGTTGGTTTCTTGGTTATTCTTGAATCTCTTATTTTTTTCTTCTAAAATAATGCACCAGGATGATTGATTTTTATTTCAATAGCAATAATAAGATTTGGTTATTTTGGAATATTTCTATTAATGTTATTAATGATTTTCATCATGTTATTAATGTGTATATTTCATTGGTGATTATCATGCTTTTGGCTCTTTTGTTTATGCTGCTTGTAAAAAGTTAGAGAGGAGAATTCCTTGGGATCAATTTTCAAATTTTGCTTATGTTATTAATGATTCCTGGATTGTTGGTGGGGATTTCAATGTGATCCTTTCTTTGAATGAAAGGAAAAGGGGTTCTTTAGAAAATTTACATTCACTGGAAGATTTTGCAAATATGATTTTGGATTGTAATCTTTATGATGTTGGTTTCATTGGTTCTTAATTTACTTGGAATAATCATAGATTGTGGCAGTGGTTGGATTGTGCTTTATTTAATAATTATTGGTTAAACCATTGGTATTTAACTTCAGTGGAGCATCTTAGTAGAACTCTTTTCAATCATACTCCTCTTTTGATTTCTATTAAAGATGTTGTTCATAACTATAATGTCATTAAAAATTTTTTATTTCAAAATATATGGTTACAAGATAAAAGTTCTCTTGATGTTATTGCTAATAATTGGTGTGCCCTAAACTCTAAACCCTAAACACTAAACCATACAACCCTAAACCCTAAACCCTAAACCCCAACCCTAAACCCTACACCCTAAAAACCTAAAACTCTAACTAAATAAAACCTAAAAATAAAATAAATAAAAAAACTTAGCCTAAATAAAATAAAAAAATAAAATAAAATAAAAACCTAAAATTAAACATTAACCTAAAAATAAAATAATAAAAATAAAAACTAAACTAAAATAAAATAAATAAATAAAAACCTAAACTAAACTAAAAAATAAATAAACCTAAAAATAAAAAGCCTAAATAAAATAAAGTCTAAACATAAAATAAAAAAATAAACCTAATAAAATAACAACAAAATAAAAACCTAAACCTAAAAAATAAACCTAAACTTCCTACCTGCCACCCATGATTCCCTAAGATGGACGCCACAAAATCCAAACCTTATCCAGGTCGACAAGATGAAGGGGATATGCCCTCATTTCCACTTAAACACACACAAAAAATCATTCCTCAACCTACTCAAGATGAGCCTAAATCCATTTCCTAAGCTCCCAAGCTCCTTTGACCAAAAATTCCATCCATCCTAAAATAGGAAACTCCCATTTCTGACCTAAATTCCCCTTTTCTTGATCAAACTAATATTAACTCTCTATGAACCTTCCCTAGGCCTCATAGAGCAGGAACAAATCATCTCCCAAGCTTCTCGAGCACCAGTGGTGGGACTTCGATCAAAGCTAATATCCAAATCTTTGGTTCATGGCCTTCTGAGTGAATGTCAAGGAACTAATCCAATTACTGCTCAATATGGATTCATCTCCACTAGATGAAGCTTCCTCAATTGTTCAAGCCACCGATCTTGAGCTCTGATGAGGTATGCTTCCAAAACTGATCCTTAGGTATAATTGGGATGGAGCTTTTTGAAGAAAATTTGCATCTTATGTGATCTTGACAATTAAATCCCCTCCAACCAATGTCGTGAAGTAGTGGGATCTTTTTACAAGCTCATATCAAGTGAGTAATGGCGAATAGGCTCTATTCTCCCTCACTGATGTGACGTTAGATCATGCACCATCTATTCCCCATGATCAGAATGGACGGTCATGATTAGATCTACAAGATTGATCTATTTTAATCCTATTAAGCTATGGGATTAATTATTATCGTTCAATCTTAGATCGATGGTGGATGAGAAAGCGCATCCAAAACCAATGAGTAACGCCCGAAAATTCTAAGTAGCCATCTTGATGGAACATGGAAAGAGCTGCATTAGTACCATGTGCACCAATAGATTAGCTAAATTAATCATTATTAATGGTTAAAACTTCTAAATATCATAAAAAAATAGAAATAAAAAATGCAAATAAATACTCATTATAAAGGTATTTAGAGAGAATTAATTAAAAATGATCTTAACTAATTTTGAATAATAATTAAGGTTTAAATAAGGTTTAATAATAATATTAATTAACTTAATTACTCCTTAATTACTTAAGCAATTAATCTTAAATTTTGGGGGTTAATTTAAAGGGATGACTTTGCCTCCCATGATTTTCTTAGGATTTATTGCTCACTTAATTAGAAAAATTAACTAATTAAATCTTAACTACTATTTTAAGTTAATTAATGATTAATTAATCCCATGAACAGTAATAAATTAGTTAATTAAGTTTATTAATCATTGTTCAATAGTAAGTGAACTAAGGAATAGGGTTGGGCCCCCTTTCCTAAGTTCATTTCACCCTTTTTTTAAAATGAAATTAATTAAGATTTAACTAATTAATTAAATCACTTAATCAAATTGAAATCATAATCACATCAGATTTTAATTAATTAAATCATGGGATAGATCTTTAGGTGTTTAATAACCATAAATAATTTTAATGAAATTATGGTTAGTCCACATGTATGGGAAAACCATAAGAGTAATTAATTAAATCCCTTAATCTAATTAACTATAAATCATGAGCCAATTGATTAGGTCCCTTTTCTTTGCTAGGATCATTACAAGTTAATTTCCCATGCATATCATGTTGGCTTATAATTATTTAGTTAATTACTTTAAGGTGACATAGGCAAGGGTAAATAATTCATGTAATTAAAAATTTAACTTAATTAACCCATAAAATCAACTTAGTTACATTTCATTGAATTAAATCAAATCACTAATGTGGGAATGGGTTTAAAGAAACAACTGATGATTTCTCTTCTCCTCTTTAAATCAAAACAATTCTAAAACTTAATTAATAAAGAAGCTTTCGTTTGCTTTAAATAATTTTATTTGATTTGATTATCCTTAAGAATTAGTTTGGTTGAATGAATCACATGCTTATATTTGATTGTCCTTTCCAATCATGTTAAATATGTCATTTGAATTCATGCATCCATCTTTTCAAAATAAAAAGTAAAATAAAATGGATTTTATATGTAAGCTTGCATGTGTTTATTTAATTTAATATATGTTTATCACTATTAAATCCAAATGTATTTTTCAAAAGCTTATAAATGAATAATAATATGTGTTATGATGTTAGTTATAAATACATAATAAATATATGTGCATATAGCTTAAGTATATGAATGTTGAATTCTCTTTCCTCTATTCATGTGTTGATTTATATAAGATTGAATGGGTATATATGGACATTCCGGGAATATGAGTCTTTAGCTAGCCCCAGGAGGTCATTTGATTACCTCACTTCTAGTTTAACAAATGCCCATTTGATTTCATTCTTATGTATTTCAACATTAGAATTTGGATAAAGCTTTAATTCATATATAAATGATTCAATCAAAAAAATATATATAATTTTTTCATGGTTTTCTTTTCCCTCATTTATGTATACATCCATGTGCGTCCAATAAAAGCAAGTATATAATCTGGACATTCCAGGAAAATGAGGCTTTAGTTAGCCCTAAGGAGGTCATTTGATTACCTCACATGCTTGGTTTAACAATGACACATACTTTCCTATATCTTTGTACATGTATATGTATATGTGATTAGTGAATGAAAATCCCATTTTACATTAAAATTGCATGCATTCATAATTGACTAAGTGGTTGAATTAATTAGCCATGATTTTAGAGCTTACTTCCTATGTTCATGTATATGAATTTACATATGTTTGAATGCAAATGAGTATATAGTCTAGACATCCCAAATGAGGATTTTGCTAGCTCCAAGGAAGTCATTTGATTACCTCACTTTCTTGGTTTAATAACAACACATGCCTATTTAATTTCATTCTTATGTACTTTTTGTATAAGAATTTGGATAAAGTTTTGAATTAATATGTTTAAATAATTCAATCAAATAAAATATACTAAACATGCACATGCATTCATCATTTAAGTATAAAAAATATGTTGCATGTATACACACACTTAGATTAAATCATATGCATGTTATGTTATGGAAAGGAATGATTTAATATATGTCAATTGGTAGTAATTCAATTAAATTAATCTTAAGATGCCTTTCATTTTGAATAAGATTATTTAAAGTGAACCTAAACATAGGATTAATTAAATCATTTAATAAGCCATTTACTAAAGAGAACTAAATCAAATTAATATACTTTACAAAGTGACTTAAGATAGGGATGAAAGAGGGCAATCCTATTTTCCTCTTTTATAACACTTAGTTGCTAAGTGTAATCAAATGAAACAAAAGAAAACAAATTAAAATTCTCAAATCAATTATACTTCAAGTGAAATCAACCTTTCATGTTAAATTGAATCCTTCTACACTTAGAAAATACAACACTAATGCTAACAAGACTTACCACACATGCCTTAATACACACATTAGAATTAAGTCACCACTTCTAGCTCTAAGTTAGATAGTGATATGATGTATATTTTGTTTTATGATGTATTATTTTAGATTAGATGTTAGGGTGTATGCTTTAGACTAGATGATAGGCCAATATTAGCCAAATCATATTTTCTAGATTATGCTTAATGCTTAAAATAAATGAATGCTCTTTTTGCAAGTTTCATAAATCCTTAAGCATAATCCAAGTTAGGATAAATGGGCTTAATTACCCATGTGTAGGGTGCTAAGTCCAAATTATAAATACAACTGCTTGGGATTTTATAACCTCTATTTAGTAGGTGTAGTAAGATTTACTTTCCCAACATAAATGTAATTTTTGTCATAGGAATTAAGATTAGTGCTATTAGGATTAAAAGGGCCATAAGGCTTTGTCCGTGATGCTGTGATGCCTTTGAAGCAAGCACCATCCAAATCAAAGAAAAACCAAACCAAAATTGGAGATATGAAGAAAGAAGAGCCCCATAGCATTTTATACAATTATAATTATTCTTTCATATTCAAGGTTGTATAAGGTAGAGCTCTGCTACCCATCTTTTTCTCTTCGGTTGTATGACAGTACCCACCATTTTTATTCTTTTATGATATTTTATATAATTGGTTCATGTTATGTTTACAATGTGCATTAGGACAGTATACTTTTCATAATTTCTTAAATGATTGAAGCTTTTATGTGTTGGATCAAATTGAACCAAGCCACCAAAACCAAATATAAATCAAAAATCAAACTAGAGCCACCAAAACATTTCAAATGATCGGATGAACTTGACCCAACCCTTGGTTTGACCCAATTTGACCAATTGGTCAACTTGACCCAAGTTTGACCCATTTTGACCTAAATGGGTCAGCATGAGCCAAATCATATCAAACCAACTCCAAATTCAATAAAACTTGGCCTAACCCATTTTTCAAACATATCAAACATATTCAAATTTAAATCCAAGCCAAATGACCTTTTACACTTACAAAGGGTAAATTTTGGCCAAATCCACTGGAATTTGGTCAAATAATGACACCCCTTAGTGGATCAATTGAACACTAGAGAGTGTGGTGCACCCAACCCAATGGGTCAGCCCAACCTAGCCTAAGGTTAAAACTAACAACTTGCATGGAATTAAGCACATCCCTCCTCCACTTGATTTAAGCACATGCAAGCTCCACTCCACTCCTCCCAAACCGATTGCAAGGACACTCTAAATGACTTAATAAACCCACTCAAGGTCAATCAAAATGGAAGGGAGAAGCTCAGATTGCTCAAGGGGAGATATACTCTCTAATTTGAATTCATTCCATTAGTCCCTACTTGACAAGAGAAAGCTAGAGAAGTCATTTCCCCCCAAGCTCTCTCAAGCAATTCCCATTTTCCATTTTCTCGATTTTCATAGCTTGGAAATAGAGGAGCTTCACTCAAAATCAAACTTAGCCTACACTCAATATCAATCAAATTCCTTTTGCAAGCTCCATTAAGGAGCTCAATCGAACTCACCCAAGCCATTTCCTAAGCTCCAAAGGCAAGGTAGGTTCTACCTTGTTCAAGACCAAGCTCAAGTCAATGAGGAGTTGGCCCATTGGAGGATCCACCCAATCTCAAGACCTCAAACTCTCAACAAAGTTTCATCTCACTAGACGATGCTTCTCCAAGAATCGAGCACGTGATCACCTCCACCAAAGGTTAGCCATTAAACCAGCTTAATATAGTCTAGTTTGAAGTGAAGTTTAATCCCATGAGATTCTAGCCATTAGATATGTTTTCCTTTGTGCTTAGATGGTGTGGGTAAGTTTTGGGATCAAACTCAAGCTCGGATCATCCTAGAAGATGATGGATGTCCTCTCAGGAAAATATGGAAGGATCATAGTGTCCATCCGTGCATTTTGTATGGATGGTCGTGATTAAGACACGTAGATCCCATAGATTTATCCTTTAGAACCATGGCTTTAATCTCATCTATCCTATCCTTCATCAGACGAGTGAGGAGAAAGTGCGTAGCACCGCTGCTAATGCGGTGCTATGATGTGACAACTTTAATATCGAATCACGTCATGCCACATGAAAAGCGCATGCCACATCAGCGGCCCACGTGGCGTCGACAAGATTAAACATTTAATTAGGCTATTAAATCACCTAATTAATCATGAAAACTTCCTAAATTCATATCCAAGCCTAAGAAAATTAGAAAAATATGAAACAAATAATAAATAGATATTCTAATGGATTTTGAATAGTGCTTTTCTTTTAGATTTTGATTTTAGAATGTTATTTTGCTAATTACCCTTTAACTACCGATTAATCCCAAACTTCTGTGCATAATTAGTGGTATGACTCTTGCTTCCCTAATTTTCTTTTGATTTATTGGTGGTTTAATTAGAGGAATTGCTAATTCATTCATTAATCACTCCCTTAATATAATTAAGCTTAATTAAGGTTATAATTAGTGGTTTAACCACTTGATTGAGTCAATTAAGTTTTGATTAAGTGAATATGAGGTTTAGGGAATAATTTTGGGATACTTTCCTTAAGATATTCCTTAAACCCCTTTCTTCCTTAATCCAACCTTAATTAATGGTTAATTCACTAATTACCCCCTTAATTAATTTCATAAAATTCTAAAAATTTATAGAGCTTAGCTATTCTATCTTGGGTAGATGCATAGGTGTTCAAGAGCCTAAGTACAATTAAGGAAATCAAAATCCAATTCATATATGTGAGAGGGTTATGAAATTTCTTAACTTAAACCCCTTAGCTTAATTAATCATTAATCATGAGCCAAATACATTTGGCCCTTTTCTTCTTAGGTGCATTGATTTAAATTCCTTGTGTGGTTTTATGTCATATCATTGGCTCATAATTATTTGATTAACTATGCTAAGGTGGTGTGTAAGGGGTAATTAACACACTTAATTCTTTAACCTAACCAAAGCATAAAATTGATCTAATCACCTAAAAAATTAAATTCAACATATGTGGAATGGGTTAGGAACAACAAACTCACCTCACATTTCTCAAATTAAATCAAACTCAAAACAAATCAAACCTTCCTTAAAATAACTTGATTTGCTTTAAGCTTTCTTATTTCATAAGATTATCTTTAGGAATTAATTAGGGTGAATGTATTTTACATGCTTTCATCACTTTAGTTCTTTCCTAACATGCTAAATGTGTATGTTATATGAATTTCATGCATTCTTTTCAAAAATCAAATTAAAATGAAATGTTTTCTTCATGTCAAATTGCATGTTTTGGCCAAAGTAAAATATGAATGGCTATTATCACTAAATCCAAAACTATTTTCAAAATCTATAAATCAAACACCTAAAATTGAAAGTGTGCTACTTATAATTATTTATGAGCTTGCATGTGGATATAAATATGAAGATGTGCATAGTGTGGCATTCCTTCTCTTTCTTTTAGCATAGTTTTGAATAGATTTGACAAAGTGTATAGTTCATTTGAAAAACACAACACTTGCCTAATCCCATTCCTATTCATTCCTATGCTATTACTTAAGAAGGACATCCACACTTGTACATATAAATTGCATAAACAAAACAAATAAACAAATTCAAACTTTTGCATCTTTCTTTTCCATTCATTTCTTTTGTACATGTGTTTGTATTTAAGGAAAGTGGTATATTAGTCTGGACAACCAGGTTGTGAGGCTTTAAGTTTCCCTAAGTAGGTCTTGTACCTTACACCCCTGGTGCTAACAATGGCACCGTACTCACTTATGCCTTTCATACATACATGTGTGCATGTGAAAAATGGATAAGAAAACCTCTTTTCTACTTAATGAAAATCATGCATCATAAAGAATTCAAATTTTCTTAAGTAACTCACTTAGCATTCATCATAAAGTGTGCTAAACATTTCCATTTGTATGTATAGATATGCTTAGGATTCATTCATATGCATGTTATACAAGTTGGGAATGTGTGTTTTGTAATATTAATTCACTTTACTTAATTTTAAAATGCCTTTCTTTTTGAATAGGTTTGTTTAGAGTTGATCTAAACTTAGGATTAATTAAAATACATAAAACATTCACTAAACAAAATCAAACATGAATCTACTTAGAAGTTACTTAGTAGGGAAGGAAAGAGGTTCTCTTCTCTTTTCCCTCTCTTTATAACTTAGTAATTAATTGTAGGCTCATTCAAACCTAAACAAAGCATCAAATAATATTAACCCAAATCAACTAAACACTTAAATGAAACCACCCATGTAAGTTGAATACCTTCACACTTAGAGAATCCAAACCATAAAGTCATAGCTAAGCATACCACACAAATGTTTTATAGCACACACATTATACTAAGTCACCACTTCTATCTTTTGGTTAGGACAGTGCATGGTTTGATGTTTGATTTTGTTTTGATGTTTGTTTTAGTCTGATGTTAGGATGAATGTGCATAGAATGAATGGTAGGATGATTTAGTCTAATCATTATTTTCTGAGGGATTGTGCTTAAGATGTAATAAAAATATATACTTTTGTTGCAGTGTGCTTATACCCCTAAGCATAATCCAATAGGCCAAGTGGACTTGGTTACCCATGTGTGAGGTAAGTCCAATATACTTTAGAATTTGTATGGTTTGTTTAGCTAATCTCTATTTTCTGTGTGTTAGATTTACTTTTCCTTTTCATGTTATTTTTTAATTTAGGATTTTGGAATGATTGTTATGGGGATTAGGATGAGCATTATAAGATCTCATCTTATGTACCATGTGAAGCCTTTGGAGCATCCACATTCCAACTATCCAAAAGAAGGAACCAGAAGAAAGAAGAAAAGAAAGAAGAAAATAAGAAAGAAGAAATGAAGAATGAAGAGCCCCATAACATGAATTTCTTACTTGATTATAAATTAATTCATTTGTAATGTTGTATAAGGGTAGAGCTGGCTACCCAATTTGTTTTGAGTTTGTGGTGGTTCCAACCACAAATGGACTTTTATTATTTTGCAAATTAGCTTTATAAAATGTTTGATGTTTTGTTTATTTGTGCATTAAGATGATCCTTTTCCTAGTTTCTTCCTTTCTTGATGTATGGCTGGATGACAATTAGGATCTTAGGGAAAATAAATATTCTATCAAATTAATCAACTCAAAATTAAAATAAACAACAAATAACCTCATTTAAAGTCTTAGTTAAAATCTAGATAAAAGAATTAGCAACCCTTATGGATGAGTATTTCTTTTATAACATCATGCACAAAAGCATATTGTTTCACTCTTGAATGGAGGGCTTCCACCTTTGCCAGAGAACTTGGCTTGACCTGTGAGAGCCATGGTGGAAACACACCTCCCCTTCTTGCTGATTTTGGCCCATAATCTTATTTCTCATGCATTAGGCATATGAATCCTATAAGCTTGAGTCAAATGATTGTCCAAAAGTAAAAATAAAATGTAATATGATTTGCATTAGATCTAGGTCATTTTTCATACCCTTACATGATCTAGTCTCTTAGGGAGTGAGTTTAAGGACTTAGTCTCTTTCTAAAATAAATAATAGCTAGCTATCTTGCATAAAGCATATGCCTTGCCTACATGAATTTAAAATCATAGGAGGAGTTAGTGGCCACCCCAAAGCGTTGTAAGTCCAAGCGTGATTTTGTCCTCTTGTGGAGGCAAACCAAATACCCATTTTTGCCTTTGATTTAGGTCATGCTTTTGGCCCTCGCCAAAGCTCCCTATATTTAAGTTTTGAGGTTGCTTCTCCCCTTTGTGGGCCAGAAGTATAAATCCTCACCTCTTAGGCATTTCCACAATCTTGTGTTATGGAATCATAAGCCCTAAATTTCTAATGAAAAATTCAACTCAAACAAATTAAATCAATTTCAAAAATGTAAAGCCCAACCATAGGATAGTTTCAAATGCTCAAGGTTTCCTATCATCATGAGATTTCCTACTTATCTTCTTTGGCTTTGATAATAACTCCGTCTCTTTGATCAATCTCATTTGATCTTCTAAAATAAACTAATTGATTGATAGTCCTACCTATTTGAAATCTTTGGAGACAAGGATCATTTACCTTAATCGATAGTATTCCTAAAGAATCCCCTTCCTCAATATGTAATTAATTATAGGGGCTGGCCCCTGTAGGGAACTTAACGAATCTAGTTTAAAATAAACCTTTCTTTACTTTTTCATATAAATTAGGGGAAGAATCTCTGGTACACATGTAGACCCATTGTCCTTAGGAGTCCTTATTGAGATGATTAGGTCCATTATAGTGGTGACTTATCTTCGAGATAGTACACCTCTCCTCAATGTGATCACCCTAATAAGAACATCTGATCTAGTCCAAATGCATAAAAGAGTATATTTCTATCTTCATTTTATCCACATAGATTCAATATGGAAGTATTAGTCTTAGAAATTTAAAAAATATTTCACCACAAACACCTTCTGTGGCTTGGGCCTAGATGATTGGTTAGGAAAGTGCAATTGTTTGGCTTCCTCTTATAGGCTAGCGGCCTTGTTGATTAATTTCTCGAATATTTTGATGGTAAAGCCTTAAGCATGAAGGCGACTGGGCCATGGATAATCTTGAGTAGAATTTTAATGGCATGGTGTTCAGACAGTTATGATTTGCATTTCGTGCTCAGGTTGCACCACCTGAGAATGTAATCAAGAAAGGACTCATTGAGTTTTTGTTTCTCTACAATGAGGTCACCTACCAAAACCTCTTGATGAAGAGGTGCTTCAACTCAACAAAAGTCTTCACCAACCATTGGTACTTCAACATACCAATCAAATGCAACACAGAGACAAACAAATGGAAAAGGAGTGTGCCGCCACGGTTGCAACAATCGGCTCTAAAGTGTTCAATGAATGGGCCCCACCGCCATCAAAGATCTTGAAGGATGGTGGAACTCTAAAATAAAAAGTAAATAAAAAAACCTAAACCTAAAAATAAACATGAAAATAAAACCTAAAAATAAATAAATAAAAAACCTAAACCCTAAACTACAAAAAAAAAACCTAAACCTAAAATAAACAAAATAAAATAAACATAAACCTAAACTAAAATAAATAAAACCTAAACCTAAACCTAAAATAAACTAAACCTAAACCCTAAACTAAATAAAATAAAAAAACCTAAACCTAAAGTAAAAAAATAATACCTAAAAATAGACCAAAAATTAAAACCTAAAACCTAAACATAAAAAAATAAAATAAAAACCTAAACCTAAACCTAAAAATAAAAAATAAAACCTAAACCTAAAAGAAAAAAAAACTAAACTAAAAAATAGACCTAAACCTAAACTAAAAACTAAAAAAACTAAAATAAAAAAACCTAAAATAAATAGACTAAACTAAATAAAAATAAACTTAAATAAAAAATAAAAAATAAAATAAATAAAAAATACACTAAATAAACCTAAACCTACTAGTATACTTAATTTAAAAAAATTAAAAGTAAAAATAGACAAATAAAAAAACACTAAACCCTAAACCTACAACCCTAAACCCTAAACCCTAAACCCAAAAACCTAAAATCCTAAACCCTAAACCCTAAATCCTATACCCTATACCCTAAAATCTATAATCCTAAACCCTAAACCCTAAACCCTAATCCCTAAAAATCTAAAAAAATCTAAATCTAAACTAAATAAAACCTAAAAATAAAATAAATAAAAAAAACTAAATGAAACTAAAATAAAAAAATAAAAAATAATAAAAACATAATCTAAACTTGAACCTAAATCTAAACCTAAACCTAAACCTTAAAAAAATAAAAATAAATAAAAACTAGAATAAAATAAAATAAATAAAAACCAAAAGTAAACTAAAAAATCAAAAACCTAAATAAAATAAAAACTAAACCTAAAATAAAAATAAAATAAACCAAAAATAGAATAAAATAAAACTAAATAAAACCTAAACCTAAAAATAAACCTAAAAAATAAACCTAAACTTAAAAAAAAACAAAACCCTAAACTAAAACCTAAACCTAAAATAAAATAAAATAAAATAAAACCTAAACTAAAATAAACTAAACTAAAATAAATAAAACCTAAACCTAAACCTAAAATAAAATAAACTAAAAATAAACCTAAACTAAAAAATAAACCTAAAATAAAACCTAAACCTAAACCAAATAAATAAAATATAAACCTAAACCTAAACCTAAAAAATTAAAAAATAAAATAAACCTAAAAATTAAATAAAAAATATAACTAAACTAAATGACTAAACCTAAACCCAAAAAACTAAACTAAAATAAAAAACATAAACTAAAATAAATAAACTTAAAATAAATAAACTAAACTAAAAAATAAAAATAAACCTAAATCAAATTAAAAAAATAAAATTTACTAAAATAAATAAAAAAAATAAACTAAATAAACCTAAACTAGTTTACTTAATTAAAATAATAATAATAATAATAATAATAAAAAACTCTAACAAAATAAAACCCTAAAAAACTATCCCTAAACTTTAACTCTAAACCCTAAACCTACAACCCTAAACCCTAAATCTAAACCCTAAACCTAAAACCCTAAACCTTAAACCCAAAACTAAAAACTCTAAACCCTAAACCCTAACCCTAAACCCCAAACCCTAAACCCCAAACCCAACTAAAACCTAAAAAAACCTAAAACCTAAACCTAAATTAATCAAACCTAAATCTAAAATAATAAATAAAACCTAAACTATAAAATAAAATAAAATTAAAAATAAAATAAACTAAAACCTAAACTAAACCTAAACCTAAACCTAAACCTAAACCTAAAATAAAATAAAATAAAATAAAAAATAAATAAAATAAATAAATAAAAAACCTAAATTAAACTAAATAGTAAATAAAATAAAATAAAATAAAACTAAATAAAACCTAAACCTAAAAAAAAAACTTAAGAATAAATAAAAAATAAAACCTAAACACTAAACTAAAAAAAAACCTAAACCTAAAACAAATAAAATAAAATAAATCTAAACCTAAACTAAAATAAACTAAACTACAATAAATAAAACCTAAACCTAAAATAAACTAAACCTAAACCCTAAACTAAATAAAAATAAAATAAAAAAAATAAGAAAGTAAAACTAAGACCTAAAAATAAACCTAAAATAAAAACCTAAACATAAAAAATATAATAAAAACCTAAACTTAAACCTAAAAATAAAAAATAAAACCTAAACCTAAAAAATAAAATAAAAATAAAAATAATCTAGAAAATAAACCTTAACCTAAACCTAAAGCTAAAAAATAAACTAAAATAAATAAACTTGAAATAAAAAAACAAAACTAAATAAAAATAAAAATAAACTAAAAAAACTAAAAAAAAATAAACTAAATAAGCTAAATAAACCTAAACCTATGAGTTCACTTAATTTTAAAAAAATAAAAAATAGAAAGAAAAAAAACAAAACAAAAAAAACCATGATCCCTAAACTACAACCTTACACCTTAAACCCTAAACCCTAAAACCCTAAACCCTAAAACCCTTAACCTTAAACCCTAAACCCTAAACCTAAACCTAAACTAAACACTAAGCTCTCAACCCTAAACCATAAAGCTAAACCTAAACCCTAAACCCTAATCCTAAACCCTAAATCCCAAAAACTTAAAAACCTAAACCTAAAATAAATAAAACTTAAAAAATGAAATAAATAAAAAAACCTAAACCAAAATAAAATAAAAAAACTAAAAAAAACATAAATTAAAACCTAAACCTAAACCTAAACCTAAAAAAGAAAATAAAATAAAACATAATAAATATTACCTAAACTAGACTAAAAATTAAAACCTAAATAAAATAAAAACTAAACCAAAAATAAAAATAAAATAAACCTAAAATAAAAAAAAACAAAAACTAAAAATAAATATAAACTTAAACAATAAACCTTAAAATAAAACCTAAAAATATATAGAAAATAAAACCTAAACCCAAAACTAAAAAAAAAACCTAAACCTAAGAAAAAAATAAAACCTAAACCTAAACTAAAATAAACTAAACCAAAATAAATTACACCTGAACCTAAACCTAAAATAAAAAAAACCCAAACTAAACTAAATAAACCTAAATAAATAAACTAAAAAACAAAAAAAATAAACTAAAAATCAAAATAAAAAAAAAAACTAAAATAAAAAATTAATAAACTAAAATAAACCTAAACTTACTAGTTTACTTAATTTAAAAAAAGATAAAATAATAATATAAATAATAAATAAAAAAAATATAACCCTAAACACTAAACCCTAAAACTAACTAAACCTAAACCTATAACCCTAAAACCTAAAAAAAAAAAACCAAAACTAAACCCAAACCCTAAAATTTAAACCCTAAACCCTAAACCCTAAACCTAAACTAACCCTACCTAAACCTAAACCCTAAACCTAAACCCTAAACCCTAAAACCCTAAACCCCAAACCAAAACCCTAAACCTAAAAAATACAAAACCCTGAGCTAAAGATAAACCTTAACCTAAACCCTAAACCTAAAACCCTAATCATAAACCCTAAACCCTAAATCATAAACCCTAAACCCTGACCTAAACCCTAAAAACCCTAAAACCTAAACTAAACCTAAAAATAAAATAAAATAAAACTCAACTAAAATAAAAACTTAAACCTAAACAATAAAATAAAAATAAAACTAAATTAAAACCTAAACCTAAAGCTAAACCTAAACCTAAAAAATAAACTAAAATAAAAAACCTAAACTAAAATAAATAAACCTAAAATAAATAAACTACATTAAATAAAATAAAAAATAAGGCAAAATAAAAATAACCTTAAACCCTAAACCCTAAACTAACCTAAACCCTAAACCTAAACCTAAACCCCAAACCCTAAACCCTAAACCTAAAAAACTAAACCTAACTACTTTTAAAATAAATAATTAAATAAAACTTAAACTAAAATAAACTTTAAACTAAACCTAAACTCTAAACCTAAACTTAAACCTAAACCTAAACAAACCTTAAACTAAATTTAAACCCAACCTAAACCTAAACTTAAACCCTAAACCTAAACCTTAAACTTAAACTCTAAACCTAAAACCTAAACTAAACCCTAACTCTAACTAAAACTAAATCAAACCTAAACTTAAACCTAAACCTCTAAACCCTAAACGAAACCTAAACCTAAACCTAAACTAAACCCTAAACCCTAAACCCTAAAACTAAACTAAACTAAACCTAAACTAAACCCTAAACCCTAAACCCTAAATCCTAAAAAAAACTAAAAAAAGCTAAATCTAAACTAAATAAAACCTAAAAAATAAAATAAAATAAAACCTAAACTAAATAAATAACTAAATAAAGTAAAAAAAACATAAACTAAAACTAAACCTAAAAATAAAAAAGAAAAAAAGCTAAACTAAAATAAAATAAATAGAAACCTAAACCAAACTAAAAAATTAAAAACTTAAATAAAATAAAAACTAAACCTAAATATAAATAAAAACCTAAATAAAAAATAAAATAAAAACTAAACAAAACTAAACCTAAAATAAACCTAAACATAAATAAACCTAAACCTAAAAAATAAAAATAAAATAAACCTAAACCTAAAAAAAAAAATAAACTAAACCTAAACCTAAACCTAAACCTAAACTTAAAACTTAAACTAAATAAAATAGAATAAACTAAAAATAAACCTAAACCTAAAATAAAAAATAAAACCTAAAAATAATCCTAAAATAAAACCTAAACTTAAATCTAAAAAAAAAAAAATATAGACTAAACCTAAACCTAAAATATAAAATAATACCTAAACCTATAAAAATAAAATAAAAATAAAAAAAATAAAATAAAAATAAAATAAACCTAAATTAAAATAAAACCTAAACTAAAATAAATGAACCAAACTATAAAAAAAAATAAAAAATAAAATAAAAAAATAAATAAAAAATTAAATAAACTAAACATATTTATTTTTTTTTATAAATCTAATCCCTAAACCTAAAACCTAAATCCTACTAACCCTAAACCCCAAAACTAACCCTAAACCTTAAACCTAAATCTTCAACCTAAGCTAAAAAAACCTAAACCCTAAATCATAAAATAAACCTAAACCTAAACTAACTAAATCTAAACTCAACCCTAAAATCAAATTTAAACCCTAAACTACACTAAACTAACCCTAAACCCTAAACCTTAATAAAAAAAACCTAAACCCAAAATAAACCTAAACCCTAATCCTAAATCCTAAGCTAAAAACCTAAACTCTAAACCTAAACTAAACTCCTAAACCTTAATGCCTAAACACTAAACTAAACCTTAACCCTAAACCCTAAATCTTAAAACCCTAAACCCAAAAAAAACACTAAATCATCCTAAACCCAAAACCCAAGCCTAAACCTTAAACCTAAACCCTAAACTAACATTAAATCCAAAGAATGGCATAACCTGATGGCAGAACATCACCTCAAGTAGGCTCAATCTAGATCTAGGAGGCTAAGATGAGCGATTATCATAATGGTGGTGGGGATCTGAGGTGATGGATATGGAGGTGGTCAAGTGGTGGTCATGGAGGAGAGGACCTAAGGTTACCATGGTGGTGGAGGAGTGATCGAGAGATGATAGATCTGCTACTGAGAGGTGGTGGTTTGATGGAACTAGAGAACTAAGAATGATCGATCATTGCTTAAGGAATGTGCCTTTAATGAGATGGTTCAACTTATCTAGGGTTTTGATTTACTCTATGGTGTTCATTTTTATCTATATCATCGGGTCTTAGAAAACTTGGGTATACTTCAAATGAAATCAAAATAAGAAATGTTGAATATGAATTTGTTCTATTAAAACTAAACTATTTACTTAATTTTTTTTAAAACCTTAAACCTAAACCCTAAAATTAACCTCTAAACCATAAACAAAACCTAAACCCTAAACCCTAAACCCCAAAACCTAAACTTTAAACCCTAAACCCTAAAACCCTAAACATTAAAGCCTAAACCCTAAAGCTAACCCTAAACCCTAAGCTAACCATAAACCCTAAACCCTAAAGCTTAAACCTAAACCCTCAACTAAACCCTAAAACTAAACTAAAACCAAAACCTAAACCTAAACCTAAACCTAATCCTTAAACCTAAACCCAAAACCCTTAAACCTAAACCTACACCTAAACCTAAACCCTAAACCTAAACCTAAACCTAAACCTAAACCTAAACTAAATAAAACCTAATAATAAATAAATAAAACCTAAACCTAAATAAAATAAAATAAAATAAAACCTAAACTAAAACCTAAACCTAAAAAATAAAATAATAAAATAAAATAAAATAAATTAAAATAAAATAAATAAAACCTAAACTAAACTAAAAATAAAATAAACCTAAGAATAAAAAAACTAAATAAAATAAAAAACTAAAATAAAATAAAATAAACCTAAAATAAATAAAATAAACACTAAATAAAACCTAAAACTAAAAAATAAACCTAAAATAAATAAAAGTAAAACCTAAACCCTAAACTAAAATAATAAAATAAATAAATAAAAAATAAACATAAACTAAAATAAATAAAAAACCTAAAATAAACTAAACCTAAACCTAAACATAAACTAAATAAAATAAAATAAACTAAAAAATAAACCTAAACCTAAACTAAAAATAAACCAAAAAGAAACCTAAAATAAAACCTAAACCTAAACCTAAAAATAAAAAATAAAACCTAAACCTAAACCTAATATAAAAATAAACCTAAAACTAAAAATAAAATAAAATAAAACTTAGCTAAAAAAACTTGAACCTTAAAATAAACTAAAATAAAACCTAAACTAAAATAAATAAACTAAACTAAATAAAATAAAATAAACCTAAATAAAAATAAAAATAAAATAAACTCAAAAAAAATAAACTAAATATACTAAATAATAAACCACTATTTAAATTTAAAACACTAAACTAAATCTAAACACTAAAACTCTAAACCCTAAACCCTAAACCTACAACCATAAACCCTAAACCTAAACCCTAAACCCTAAACCCTAAACCCTAAAAAAACCTACAACCCTAAATCAAAAAACCCCAAACCCTAAACCCCTAAACTCTAAACTAACCCTAAAACTTAAACCTAAACTAAACCCTAAACCCTAAGAATGAACCTGATGGTAAGAACATCACAACTAGGCTCTAGATCCTGGTGGTTGAGGCAAGGGAGAACATGATAGGGTCGGGATCCGAGGTGCTGTGGATGGAGGTGGTGGTTGAGTAGTGGAGGAGTGCTGGAGCCAGGGAGGAAAGGTTACGCATGGAAGGAGAGATCGGGATATGATGGCATATCCTCTACTCAAGAGGTGTGGTTTTGATGGGAAAACAAGAACAGACCAATCTTTCTTATGGAACTATGTCTTTATAGTAGACAAGGTTTTACTTATCTAAGGTTTTGATTTGCTCTATGGGTGCTCATTTTATCTATGTTGTCGCTTGTGTCTTAGAAAACTTGGGGTGCTACTTGGTTGATATAATCAAAAAGAAGAAATGTTGTATCTGAATTTATTCTCTATTAAAAAAACACCTTAAACCATAAACCCTAAACCCAAAACCAAAAACCCCAAACCTTAAACCCTAAACTCTAAACCCTAAACCCTAAAAACCTAATAGCCTAAACCTACACTAAATAAAACCTAAAAATAAAATAAATAAAAAAACCTAAACCAAAATAAAATAATAAAATAAAATAAAAACATAAACTAAAACCTAAACCTAAAAGAAAAAAATAAAATAAAATAAAATTAAACTTAAAATAAAATAAATAAAAACTTAAACTAAACAAAAAAATAAAACATAAATAAAATAAAACTAAACCTAAAATAAAAAATTAAAATAAACCTAAAATAAATAAAATAAAAACCTAAACCTAAAAAATAAAACTAAAAATAAATAGAAAATAAAACCTAAACCCTAAACAAAAAAAACTAAACCTAAAATAAAAATTAAAAAATAAAATAAAATAAACCTAAACAAAACTAAAATAAAGTAAAGTAAAATAAACTAAACCTAAACTAAAACCTAAAAATAAAAATTAAAACCTAAACCTAAAAAATTAAAAAACTACTAAAAAATAAACCTAAACTAAAATAAACTAAAATAAATAAACTAAACTAATAAAAATAAAAATAAACTTGAATAAAAGTAAAAAAATAAATAAACTCAAAAATAAAAAAAATAAATAATAAACTAAATAAACTTAAACATACAATTTACTTACTATAAAAAACCCTAAACACTAAATCCTAAACCCTAAACCCTAAACCCTAAACCCTAAAACTAACCCTAAACCCTAAACCTACAACCCTAAACCCAAAACTCAAAACACTAAAATCCTAAACCCTAAACCCTAAATATGTACATACATACACCACTAAGGGCTTATATCAACTCAAGAGTAGTGATTCTTGGAGTTTTCTGACATCAAAGATAGGATACTTGGGAAAAGATACAAGTATGGGTGTCCTCCTAATCCACAAGTGAATATATATTTTGTTTATATGTTTGTGGACCCTATTGGTGTGAGGGACCACAATATCGCCTTGACCTATCTCAAATTTACTAGACTAAGGAGAATCTACACATCCAAGACCATTCTCCAACTACAAGGGTAGTATAAAAGGGGAACTCCAACAGAAAAAAACTGGTAGTGTCTAAATAAGGTCACAAAAGATGTGATACAAATATAGTGCCCATGGGAGCTTCTAGGGGCACTATCCTAAGCCCTGGAAAAGAAAGCCTATTGTTGTATAGTGGCCAACTTAAGGAGAAAGTGTAGCATACTTACATCTGCCATGAGTGGTGTATCCTAAGGTGCAAGAACCAACTAACCTATGGTGCATCCATCAATATGAGTGGTGTATCCGTAATTATAGTGAGAACCAACCAACCTAAGGTGCCCGGTAACAATCAATCTAGAAAGAAAGCATAGGCTTACAACTTTCCAAGAGAAACCGATCATCGATAGTCTATCATCGACGTGACAGATGATATCTAACCTTAAAGCAACTAGAGAGCCCTAAGGATGGACTAGACAGAAACTTGAAGCAGTCGGGAGGGAAGGAGCCGCTAGGGGACTTATCCTAAACCTCAAATATACTTGACCTAGTTAGTGCACAAAGGTTAATCCAAGAAGAAAGTGTAGACTCACATCCTCTTAAATGAAGCCAACATGAGGTACTTTATGCAAGAAGGCCTACCAAACTAACAAGGTGCTTGTTAGTGTGGCCAAGTAAGGAAGGAAAGTGTAGCATACTTACATCCCCAAAAGAAGAAGACCATTGGGGTGACACACTAGAGTAGCACATCATGATCATTTTAGCTTTATACAACTGGTTTTGGCATGCATGCAGTATCTCCTCTAAACCTTGCTCTTTAACCGTAACTTGGTGTTCTACTGGATCTTTCTACCCACAACTATCCTTAGTGATGGGAGTTGGACTTCTAATGGAAGAATGGCTTCAGACCCATACACTAAGGAGAAAAGAGTATACTAAGTTGGAGTTCTATATGTCATACGGTAGGCCCACATGGCTTCAACTAACTGCTTATGCCACTATCGCTTGTTATTGTCAAGTGTCTTACTTAGTATTTGGATGAGAGTTTTGTTGAAAGCTTCTACTAAGCCATTTTCCCAGTTGATGGTAGAATATCTCCAATCTATGTTGTCTCTGGGAAAGTTGTTGACCTGGTGCTCTTGAATGCAATTCATCGAGGCACTCAACCTATATACCATATGGTTCCTAAAATTGGAGCACATGCCGAAGTTGTGACCTCTCGAGTAGAATTGCCTTCACCCATTTGGAAAAGTAGTAGAGTTAAGATGAACCGATGACCCTTGGAAGAAGGAGGATCAATCCCACTTTGTCCACCAACACTTGAAAGGCCATGAGGCCAATGTAGGATGTAGAATGTTGGGTGGTTAGTGTAGGACCACACCGTGTATTTCACATTGGTGGCATCAACTAGCCATATCCATGCAATCGTTGATCATCGATGGCTAGTAGTATCCTAATCTCTTAATCTTGGCTTTTATCTTTGTCATGGATTGGTTGGCTCCACATAATCCTGAGTATACCTCTCATAATCTTACTTTCGCTTGTCTATACAACGTAACCACATATGATCAAAAGATCATAGAAGACACCATCCACAAGAGCAGAAAGTTCTCTACTTCTCGATGAGCTTGGGACTTCTCTTGAGGTAGTTTACCTTATTTAGGTAATCCATGAATGGTTGCCTCTAATCTAACTCCTTGTCCTTCTTGGAAATGGCAACCTCCCTTCAAGAGAGTACTTTTGATGAGTTCAATATCAATAAGGGATAAGACTTGTCTATTTTGGACCTTTATTGATGGACTCATCATCCTGACATGTCAACTCCTGCAAGCTTGGCTAAAGCATATGCTATGGCATTCTCTCAGGAATCTTATAAATGGTAACATCTAGGATTTGGGATAACAACTCCATGGTGTACTTATGGTAGCGATGGAGCTTAGGCTTTATAACCTCATAGGACCCAATGTATTGGTTGATAACTAGCAAAGAATCCCTGAAGATGTTGATGTTCTGGATGCTTAGAGTAACTGGTAACTCCAAACCAAAGAATCATATTTGGCTTCATTATTGGTCCAAGTTTGGACAAATGATATAAGAATCTCATCACATCACGGTCTAGAGTTAAGAGAACTACTCCTTCCTTTTTTCCCGGAATAGTAGATTATGGTTCTTTTCCTCTTGAGAGGAAGCCACACCATCAAGGTACATCTCCTGGTGAATGTTAGTATCCCCTAAGTTCATGATTTATTCATCAGGGAGATCATCACTAAGCAGAGAGTCAACAGGAAGTGGGTGTGCTGGTAAGAAATTTGCTAGTGCTTATCTTTTCACCACACATAGGGGTATGAAGGTTATGTCAAACTACGAGAGGATCATGGACCATCGTACCAACCATCGATAGCATTGATCGTCATGAGATACTATAGTGGATTGATCCTAGAGATTAAGTTCACCTTATAAGGAAGGATGTAGTGTTATAGCTTTACGATGCAAAGATTAAAGCTAGGCAATGATTCTCAATGGGTGGATAATTAGCCTCAATAGGGATTAGATGATGGCTAAGGTAGTAGAGTGCATTTTTCTTCCCTTCATCACTAGCTTAGGCCAACAAAGCACCAAGTCATCTAATGCACATAAAGTATGAGCTTGCGATAGGGTTGAACTGGTGGCATCATCGTAATGCTTGATGTTCTTAGGCATGCTCACACTTGTCATCCCACTTGAACTTGTCATCCTTTTGACAAGTGAGAATGGTCGACATCTTCCGACAGTTGATATAAAGCATCTTAGATACTACAATTACCCCTTGGAATGATCTAAGTTGAGTTAAACTTTAGTGGTGGCATTTCTAATATCACCTTGATCTTCTCTAATTGATTTTGATTCCTGCCAATAAACAAGGAATTTCTGCTTCAAAATGTACACTTCAAGGGGTTTATTTTGAGGTTAAATTATCTTTAATGTTAGAAAATTACTCTCAAGTTAAAGAGATGGTCTTCCTTTTCTCAACTTTTAACCATGAGATCATCGACATGGCACTCAACTTGATGATGAATGAGTTCATCGAAGATTCGAGTCATAGCCCTAGTATGTAGCACATGTTTAAGGCTGAAAGGCATGACCTTACAATATAAATTTGATTGGGTGTTCTAAAAAAGTTTCTTTCATCTTCAAGGGCCATCTTTATTTGGTTATATCCAGATGAGGCATTCATGAAAGAGAAGACTGCATGAGATGAGGCAATGTCCACCATTAGCTCCAGGATTGGTAGTGGAAATTCATATTTTGGACATCCCTTATTTCAATTCCTAAAATGCATATGTGAATTTGGCCATTCTTTTCTTAACTAGACAATGCTAACCGCTAGGTATTTTTTTTACCAAATGAAGCCCACATCGATCATTTTCTTAACTTCATAAATGACCTATTACTCTATGTCTAATCACATGCATCTAGGAGCTTGCTTGATAGGGTTAGTAGTAGGCTTTACTGCTAGTTTATAAATCGCTACATAAGGAGCCAATCCAAGCATCACTTCATAACTCCATGCAAAGCAATTCTTAAACTCAGTCAATAGCCTAACTAAGTCATTGGTTTCAATTTCATTCAATAAAGAACTGATGTATGTCATGCTTGGATCTTCCTCAATCCCTAAGTTGATTTCCTTGAGCTCATTGATGGTTGACTTGATCTCTTCTTCAAACATTGGCAGTGGATCTTTGACTTTAAAATCATCTGGATCATCTGATATTTTTAAGCATAGCTCCTCATATGAGTTAATGTGATTTGAAAAGACCTATTAGATTCTAAATGATTGGTGATGACTAAGTAGTAATCATCATCATCGACTAGACCCACTGTAATGATTCCTAGTCCCGATCTTGATTGAGAGCTTTTGCATTTGTTCTTCCAATTTCTTTCAAAGTAGTCTAACCTGCACTTTGACCAAGTATGTGGGATTCACCCTTTCTTTGCTAAATTATGAACACAAGGCAAGTACCAATCAAAAGGTAATTCTATTAAATCTTTATATGAATCATCCTCAAGTTCTACATCAACTTCTTGACTTGAGGATGATGCTCCCAAAGAACCTCCAGTCTTCACACTGTGGATGACTTAGGGCTTCTTAACTACCAAACCCTCATTTTTTTGAGAGGAAAGTGGGGTTAGAGCTTCTCAACCGATGCCTAACTATTTCACATATAAACTTATGCTTGCTTTGCTCTGTCTTATTATTATCTTAAGTGTCACCTCCAAGGGAATCTACAGAGAAGAGTCGGTGTGCTAACCATATAAGACTCATCCTATGAACTAGATTCTAAGTCTATATGGATAGTAGGTGTACTACTGGTAGCTAGGACATATCTTCTATTGGGTGGCCAATAAGGAGGATTTCCAACCCTAGACCCTCTAACTGCCTCTTCATCCGCAGTGGAGGTTAGGTCTCACCCATATGTTTGAATGGAGTAATGAACTGGGTGGAATCTAATGTCGCTCTTCCTCCTCCAAATCTATTTTCCCTTTTATTTTCTTTTCATTTTCTCATTTCTTTTCTTTTTCTCTTTCCTTTTCTTTTCTTTATCTTTTCTTTTTTTTAAACTTTGGCCAAGTTCATGAGAATAGACTTATTTTGAAGGAGGTAGTAAGTCGCATCCTCATATATGTAATGAACCTGTAAAATGGCTTGAGATCTCCTTTGCCATACGATCCCACCTCTCAACTTCATACACGATGTAGAGGATGGAATTATGTTGTTCTTATGTATCCATGGTCTACCAAGCAAAGCATTGAAAGATGTATCCAAGTCTATAATGTGAAACTTGGCTTCGCCTTCTAATCATCTATCTCCAAGGGCAACACTATGAAGCCTAAGGCCTGACCTCACTTTGGAGTGTGGATTCAATCTTCCAATCTTAGACTTAGAGACTTCTAGAGACTAAGACTTCCTTAGTCATAAGACACTTCTAACAATTAGGTAAACACTTAACCTCCAAAGACTTAGAAGGGTTAACCATATGATTAGTAATGCCTTGTGATTAGGATAATCCACCTACCCTTCAACCCAAATCCAATTCATGTTCACCTTCTCAAACCAAACCTCAAGTTCAATTCAAACATCAAATTCAAATTCAAATCCAAATCTAAATCCAAATTCCAAAACCAAATGATTGAATCCTATGATCAAATCCAAACTTGAAACCCTTCCTAAGCCATATATGACCTATCCCATGGACTTAGCCAAATCCTAATCCAAATCAATCCAAAATCAATTGATTTTCATAATCAATTTATATCTTCAATCATCTTCCTAAATATAAATCAAATCTACATTCAAATGATCAAAACTAAATCAAACTAAATCAAATTAAATCAAAACTCTTCCTAAGCCATATGACATATCCCATGGACTTAGCCAAATATTAATCCAAATCAAGTCAAACTCAATTGATTTTCTCACAAATAAATCATATTTTCAATCATCTTCACAAATTTAAATGAAATATACATTTAAATCATCAAAACTAAATCAAACCAAATCAAAATCCAAACTTAAGCCACTGACCCAACTCCAACTTAGCCAAATTCCTTCATTCAAAACCCAAATTCAATTGATTTTCTCATGAATCAATCATACCTTCAATAATATTCACAAATAAAATGAAATCAACAATCATCATGCCAAACCAAAATCAACCCAAGTCAAACCCAACTTAACCCTTTTGACTTGAAATGTTCAAATGAACCAAAACATTTGAACCAAGCCAATTGCAATTGAATTTATATATCAAACCCAAATCCATAAATAAACTCAACTACATCAAACTCAACCCAAAATCAAGCCAACTAAACCCAATTGGTCCACTTGACCCAAAGTGCCCAATTTAACCTATTTGAGCCAAGTTTTAATCCTACCCAAATTGATTGAACCAAGCCCATCAAAACCTTCCATCATGATTATTGATCACCCTAGGTTGATCAATTATCATAAATATGGTCAAACCAACTCAACTTGGTCATTTGACCAAGTCAACCCCTTAACCCATATGAACCCAAACTAGCAAATTAAACCAAAGCTAAATCCTTTGAAACCAATGATTCATACCAAATCAAAATCAATATTTGAATATGACTTGACCTTCAATTGAGTCAAACCAAACCCAATTATCCCTCTTGACCCAAGTTGATTGACCTAAAAGACCAAATTGGGTTGAATCAAAATATAAACCAAATTGATTGCAATCAATGGCTCAAGTTCATTCCAAATTGATTGTTGAACTTGACCAAAGCCATGATTGGACCCAATTGAACCCAATTGACCTACTTAGCACAAATTGACCTAAAGGTTCAAGTTGGCCTAAATCAAAAACAAATCCAAATTAATTGAAACCAAAGCCTACAATTATCTTTAATTGGTCAACTAAACCCAAACCAATGCCCAACCCAAGCCAATTTGGCCAATTTGGTCAAATTGGTCAACATAACCCATTTGACCCAAATGAATTCAAATGAGCCAAATTCAAATCTAAGCCAAACTAAACCAAACCAATTAAACTTAACCCAACCCTTAGTTTGACCTAATTTGGCCAATTAGTCAACTTGACCCAACCTAACCCAATTTGACCTAAATGAGTTAAATTGAGCCAAACCTAACCAAATCAACTCCAATTGACTTGAAATTTGGGCTAACCCCCTTTTGGCTCATTTCAAATTTGCCTAAATCAAATCCAATCTCAAATGATCATTCTACCCTTGGGTCAAGGGCATCACATGAGACAAATCAGCCATGTAAGTGGTCATTTCCATTCCTTGGCCACTTGGTACTCTCCCAATGGTCCACCTAAGCACCTAGGACATTGCCCAACCTGACCCAAGGGGTGGTTGGGTGGGTCATGACCCATGGGAGGTGAAATCACCTCACACTCCCCATTGGAGCATTAAAAACTCATAGGACACCCATGATTCCTCCTTAGTGCAGCCACCTCCTTCAAATCCAACCAAGCTGAGCTAACTCACCTTCCCTGCCACCC